>MUZC01004692.1:103942-126626 GCA_002072015.1 Radix auricularia | reverse complement strand
CCCCCCCCCCCCTTTCGCGAAGGTGAGGAACAAACATTGAGTATTACAAAAGATTTTTTTCTCAAATGAGATTTTAATCGCCGTGTTTGCCCCTCTTACAACCATCAATTCATCGACGTCCCAGGTCGGAGATCGTCCCCGAAATCAAACATTGGCCCCGGTCGAGACGTGCCTACAAGGATTGTCAACAAAGAAAAGCGATGCATCAGATTTTGTTTCTTAGTAGCTCGCCATCTACCCGGAAGATCCTTGTTTGGCGGGTATTCCTCTAATTTGTCAAAGTATCTTTTATTACATAACAATCCTTGTTCGGCGGGTATTCCTCTAATTTGTCAGAGTAACTTTTATTACATAAAAATCCTTGTTCGGCGGGTATTCCTCTAATTTGTCAAAGTATCTTTTATTACATAACAATCCTTGTTTGGCGGGTATTCCTCTAATTTGTCAAAGTATCTTTTATTACAAAACAATCGTCCACTTCGTATCTTATGTACTCTGATACAATACTGACGTCCTTTATATACAAAAGATTATTGCGTCTTACCCTTATTTTTATGTCTATTTTTGTATTTTTAGTACGGTTTTGAATGTTGTGTCTTGGTTTTCCTGGTTTGTACCTGCAGCCCTATCCATGCTCGAATTCCAGGTGAGAAGAAAGGGGATTCTTAAGTGTTTGTTATTTGTAATTGTATACGTCGTAGGCATATGAAAAAAATAAAAGTGTTTTCATCCATGTATCTGTTTCAGTGTCGCGTCATACGATGATTTCAGTTGTGCTTATTATGACTTTGACCCAGGTCGTATTGCACGTGTTATTTCCAATCATTGGAAGCCTCTGTGTGTGTGTGTGTGTTTTTTTTTTTTTTTTTTTGTGTTGTTGTTGTTGTTGTTGTTGTTGTTGTTGTTGTTGTTGTTCTCCGGATAGATCAGAGGATTCCCTTAATCTTAAACTGATATGCGTTAAATTTTGCCTGGAGTCTACGTTTGCGACATTTCGGATTTTTGTATGATTTGGCTACCGACTTGCTACGGGTAATTTTTGTGACCGATTTTATTTTATTTTTCTCTTTTTTTAAGGACATCCCAAAGTGTAGATGTAAAGATGGCTGCTTATTAATTAATTTTTTTTTCATTGAAGAATTCCATTTAACCCCATAAGGCATGTAGAAACTACAGTTTTTCTTCCGAAAGTATAAAATTTTAACACATTAAACATTTAACACATTAAACATTTAACGCATTGAACATTGAACACATAGAACATTGCACACATTGAACATTTAACACATTGAACATTTAACACATTGAACATTTAACACACGAACATTTAACACATTGAACATTTAACATACGAACATTTAACACATTGAACATTTAACACGCGAACATTTAACACATTCCTAAAACCAAATTGAAACATAAGTAACTTTATTTACAAATGGTACAGAATCAGTAATGGGAAATTTTTTTTAAAAAAAGATGAAATTGGGTGGACTGCAAAGCAGGGCCCGGAATTAAATAGAATGCTATTCAAATTGAAATGAATGCTGTTCAAATTTGAGACTGACGCGAACATTTGCATATATATTAAATGGTCTTACATGGTCTTAACGTCTCAACACCACCAAAAGCGAATCTTGGGAAGAGATTGGAGACAAAGTGGCAACACGATTTTTGTTTGTGTCCTTACCACTTTACCGTGCCACTTTATCTGGCAACTACAAAATGTCGGAAATAAGAAATATTTTCCCCAGAAATAAAAACAAAATAATAGACAATTTTTTTTCTGGGATAAAAACAACAATCCTATACAGTCAATCAGCCAGGGATCAAAATGACATTCTGTGACCTTGGTCAACCAGCCAGGGATCAAAATGACATTCTGTGACCTTGGTCAACCAGCCAGGGATCAAAATGACATTCAACCAGCCAGGCATCTAAATGACATTCCGTGAACTGGGTAAACAAGCCAGGCATCTAAATGACATTCTGTGACCTGGGTCAACCAGCCAGGCATCTAAATGTCATTCTGTGACCTTGGTCAAACAGCCAGGCATCAAAATGACATTCTGTGACCTTGGTCAACCAGCCAGGCATCTAAATGACATTATGTGACCTTGGTCAACCAGCTAGGCATCAAAATGACATTCTGTGACCTTGGTCAACCAGCCAGGCATCTAAATGACATTATGTGACCTTTCTCAACAAGCAAGGCATCTAAATGACTTTTTGTACCTTTGGTCAACCGGCCAGGCATCTAAATGACATTTTGTGACCTTGGTCAACCAGCCAGGCATCTAAATGACATTCTGTGACCTTTGTCAACCGGCCAGGCATCTAAATGACATTCTGTGATCTGGGTCAACCAGCCAGGGATCTAAATGACATTTTGTGACCTTGGTCAACCAGCCAGGTATCTAAATGATATTCTGTGACCTTGGTCACCCAGCCAGGCATCTAAATGACATTCTGTGACCTTGGTCAACCAGCCAGACATCTAAATGACATTTTTTGACCTTGGTCAACCAGCCAGGCATCTAAATGACATTCTGTGACCTTGGTCAATCAGCCAGGGATCAAAATGACATTCAGTGACCTTGGTCAACCAACCAGGAATCAAAATGACAATTTGTGAACTGAGTCAAACAGTCAAGGATCAAAATGACGTTCTTTGACCTGGGTCCAGCATGTCGTTGATTTCCTTGTCAGCACACAATAAAACATGCATGGCTCACTCAAAGCCCAACATCAGTTTCTCCAATATTCTTTCAAAGTTAAATACTTCGCTTTAAATACGATTAGATTAGAACTTAAAGACTCATGCCGCTTTGTTTTAAAAATCTTTTTGTCTCGTCTGTTTTGGACTCATCATTAAAATTGACGCCACGGTGGCGGGGACGCCGCTACAATTTAAAATGAAGTCTTTAATTTCATTCTCTAAGTGAAATCAACACATCAAAACGAGATTCACTTACAAACATTTTAAAGTAATTATCGTGATTGCAGTAATTTACTGTATTCCGAATAAACCCGCTGTATCTTGAAATCCAACCGAAATTTTTTTTTAAAATCTCAATATCTCTTTTGCTGGATGTTTTATTTATTTTTTTTTAAATTTAGTAATTTAATTATTTATTTTTAATCACTAGTCAATTTTTTTCTTCAATTTTCTGCATGGCATGCAGTTCAAAACTTGTGTACGTCTTTCTTTGTGAGACCTAAAATGTTTGTGGATTTTTTTTTTTTAACTCGTCCAGTGCTACTATCACGGAAATAATTAATGTAAATAGCACTTCTTTATACAGAAATAAACAGTAGGGGCCGTGCATAAAGTAGGTCACGCTATTTTTGACCATTTTTAACTCCCGCATCCCCCCTTTCACAGACTGTCACAAAAGTCAGACACCCGGNAAGGCGGCCCTGTACCTTCTCATCTTTTAAAAAAAAAAAAAAAAAAAAAAAAAGTCACACTCAACTCGATATAATGTAATTTCAATAGTCTTCCAAGGGAGAGCATCAAATCTACTAAATTACGAGGATGCCCCTGAAGTTGTTTCCCTTCACTTGCAATAGGTCTGATTACTTAGTCTTATTAAGCTCCCCAGCCCCTTAGCCCCCACACCTATTAGTTTACTTTCTGGTTATTTTCTTCAAGTGGCATAGCTAAGGGTTGTTGCAACCCAGGGGAGGGGCGGACAAGGTGACAAAAAATTAACTCATCCACACACACACACAGAAATTCTAAATTAAAAAAAAAATACATTGCAAAGGTCAGCAAAAATCCTCCCTCCCACCAACCATTTGTTTTTCCAACAGCACTTCTCGCAAATCTTTATTCGTACATAGTCTAATTTCATTTTAAAATTCTGCATTGTCACGCGTGTTTATGCAAAATACACGCTTTTATAAAGATGAATTTGAAACACAAACGATTTTAATACAACATTGACTAAGTCATTCTAATTTGAATAAACGGAATATTTCTTTTGTTTTAACTTTTTCTTTATTTTACTTCACTAAAAGTTCGTAATGGAAGTGGCTCTCTAGTTACAATTATGAAATCCTCATGATCTCCGTAAATGTGTACATCAAGGGAACCAAATTTACTAAGCGTTATATCATTACATAATCTATCTTCCCGTCAAATTTAAAATATGGGATATGTAGCAGGCGAGACGAGGGCCGTTAAATGTAAACTGAAGAGATAAAAGAAGGTACTTGACCCATATATTGAGATCCCTTACATTTTAAAGCGGAAAAATTGGAAGTGTGGGAGTAAAACTTAATTTGTTGAGCTTGTTGTGCTATGTTCATGTCGATTATTACACAGCGACACGAAGTTAACGTCACAATGACAATAAAACGACCCTTAACGACTAGTAAATGTGTGAACTGTGTTCACTTGACCACCCCACTACACCAGCACACACACGCTAGGGTAATCGGTGTGTTGTCGCTGTAGTGAACTTAGACCACGACCGAAACATCTCGTCTTATCCTCCACGCTTTGGCCAAGAGAACGTCGGTTCCGAAGCTGTGCCCGGAAATCATACGAAAAATTGGTTTGGAAAAATACTTTGAGAGACGAGACGATCCAGTGTGGTAGTGTCTACTCAACCGTGACGATTGTCCGAGTCCTACCAGAGATCTGTATTGTGGGCCGCCGTAAAGTGAGGACAACACCAGTTGACACGTTGGACAGAGAGGTAAACACTGTTGACCGCCTGAGTCGTGCTAGTATGTATATCTCAGCCTAACAATATCAATTTATTGTATTTGTATATATAAAAGTGGGCGTGTGGTAATTATCTATAATCTATAGTTATATCATCCCCGCACTTCATACTAAACTTTCAGCTCGCCGTTGTCAACTTCGAGGAATCATGTGACATGTTTTATGTGTAGTATTAGTAGAAGTAGGCAGCGTCAGATTGAGCCGCTGTTTGACTTATACCACGCCTGAAAGTTTTGTCTTTGAGAGTATGCGAGTCCAATCAGTGTTTATCATTGTACTCAACACCGCGGCTTGACGTTTATTACGTCATCACGTCATGGGAGAGCGCTTCTGTGGTTCCGTTCGCCGTCCTCTTGATTGGCTGGGGGGGGGGTATTGCTTTCATAAACAACTCCAATCTGTATTGTTATTTTCAAAACAAGTTCCATTTTCAAGGTTTACGATTACTCTTTAATAAGTGGTAGGCTACTTCTCAAACTGAAGAACATCGTATCAAATTACGTTTGTTTCTAATTTTAGATAAGGCTTTCTTTCTTTTTTTTTTTAATCAGAATAAAAACAGAAGTTTAGTGTATGAAAGTTGTAAACAAGTTTCTTGATTTTCTCCGGTCTGATAGACTGACTCAGAATGACTTTAAACAAACATCTGTTTAGGTAATTGTTCGTGGGGCCCCGGGCAAATGCCCATCGGGCCCATGTGTTAAGACGGTATGTCTTGGTTGTGAGTGAACTCTTTTCACTGAATTTCACTGATATCATATCATATCTTATCTTATATGTTACAGACGCTCCTTCTGTACAGAAGATAATTGCGTCCTACATATTTGTATGGTTTGTGTTTAGTCCTGTATTCTTACTAGAGTTTTAAAAGATGATAAAGTGTTAGCTTTCCTGGTTTCTTCAGGCTACCCATTCCACGTCCGAATACCGGACGGAAAAAAGAAAACTTGTATGTGTTTGTTCTTGCATATGGAATAAGAAAAGTGTTTTTATCTTTATGTCTATTTGAGGGTTGTATTAAGTTATCTTTGTGTTGTATTTCTAAATTAGAATTAATGGCCTTATGTATAATTACTAATTTACTCTTGGTTCTTCTATCCTCTAGTGTTTCAAGGTTTAATGATTTAACTAATTGTGTTACTCTTGTCAGTTTTGAATATTCTCCAGTAATGAATCTGGCAGCTCTTTTTTTTTTTTTTTGGATTTGTTCTAACTTATCAATATTTTCTTGATAGTTCATAGACTTTATTAGTTGAGTTAGAGGGGCTGAGAATTATCGTATACAGTTTAACAGTTAATTACGATGTTCATTAAATATAAGTTATCCAGTAAATGTATGGCCATTAGAGGTGTGACAGATTTCGGCTCCAATGAATCCGGAATCCAGCCATTTATACAAATCCGGCCTCGGCGCTGGCAGAATTTTACTTCATAAATCCGGGAAATATCCGGGAGGCTGGTAGAGCCTTAATATATATATATTTAAAAATAGCTCCGTCAAATCCTGTATCCGGCCATTATTACGAAGTCGTGTCTGGCTTTGGCCGGATTTCATTTAATATTTTTTTAATTAATCCGGTACACCCCTAATGGCCATTAAAATAAATGTAACAATGCCTGGAAATTTAATATCTTTAATGACATTATACCACCTGAAAACCACTCAAATTTCTGTGAATAGATTACGTGATACTCACTGATACTCACTGATACTCACTGATACTCACTGATACTCACTGATACTCACTGATACTCACTGATACTCACTGATACTCAGTGCTACAGGGACTAATGGTTTCTCTGTAATTTAATTTCTTTTTAAACGAATCCTTGGAGTTTTAAGAAAAAATATCATCCTATCTATATATGGCAATAGATAAAACCGAATAATGTATCTTACTTAATGTAAGTAAATGTAACTTATGTACGTAAATGAAAATGTAACTAAATGTAACTAAAGATAACTTCAACTTCAACTTAAAATCTATTTCAGCACTTCAACCACCTTGACCGTCAGGCAGTGGGGGACAAAAAATGGCGCTCTATGAAGTGGCGGTTCTCACTTCGTACACAACGAGACCCGAGACTTCAAACACAACTGGGGTCTCGAGCACCTCACAAGGAGATCCCGGACTGCTGACCAGCGACTCGGGTGTCTTTAAAAATGTACAATCTCCGCATGTCGCTGCTTTAAGACAGAACCATGTCGGCGAACTCAACGAAAATGCGGGGAAACTCCTGACTTCCGACAAAAACATGAGCGGCGTAGAGTTCGCTGAGAGCGTGACGGGCTTCTCCATCAGCAGCATCTCATCCTGGACCAACAGCAGCGAACCGTTTCTCACCCATTCCTCCCTGGCTGATGACGCTCTGTGCAGCACGAAGAACGAGTTCGACGGCCTGACGTTTACGCCCGTTGCCGAGCTGACGCATCCCGGGGAGACGCCCTTGGGGCCCGTGTCGTCACGGTTGTTTCCGTCGTCCGCCAGTGGGGGCGACGCCAGGTCCGAGCTGGATCTGCTCCTGGCCAAAATTGCCGGCGACATCGCCGCCTTGCAAGTGGCCCGGGATGTTGGAGGCATCGACGCTACGGCGTGCCAGGTTATGGGTCAGGAGAAACTGGATTTCGACAGCGTGCCGGCTTTTTCATGTAACCCAGTTCTTCCAAAGCATGACGATTTGTCCACTGGGAGCAATCCATATTTTTCCGCGCTGTCCCACTTATCAGACTCAGATATGTTCTCCACGGCTCCTTGCGCGCTCAACGACCACGATGACAACTCGTCGTCTGCCTTCAGCAGCTGTCGGGTGTCAAGGTCGTCCAGCCACTGCGACCTTCATGACATCGCCAGCCATGCGTCCGACGACAATTTTGGTGACGTAGAGTCCACCGACCCCGAGGCGGTCAAGGTCAGGGTCAGGAGGCTGAGGCCAAGGGTTAGGAGTTTGACCCCATTACCCTCGATGTTCACTCCGCCTCAAGGGCGCGGAGAATCGGGAAACCCCGCTACGTCACGTGATGCCTTGAAGCCGCTGTTGTTGGACCTCGAGTCTCTCTGTAGCGGAAGTGAGGCGGGTTGTGGGAGGAGCTCCAGCGGGTACTGCGACAGTCCGGCGCCCTCGTCCGTAAGCTCAGACTACGAGTTCTCCTTCCTGAATCCTCTGAGCCAACCTTTCGTGCCAAGGTCAAAGGTCAATATCAGCGCCGTGAGACACGCGGGGACCGAACATTCGGGCGCAAATTCGACCCTCGACGATGTTCAGCCCCCACTAACGGTCAACCGGAGTGACCATTGTCAGTCTCGTGTTGCCGACAGCGGGCTTGAGCAGACCAATGCCTGGAATGTTACAGACTGCTCACATGCCTACGCACCAAGGCTCCTCGCATGTGACGACAGCGCGTACCCATCCGACACGCATGCGTGCACCTTTAGCGTGTCGATCAATCACTCACGCACCACAGGTGGTGACCAACAGGAGTGTCCATACTCGAGCCACGAAGAGAAGCTGCCTCCTTACATTTGCAAAATTCAACACTGCGATGATTTTGTCAGCGTTCACGATCTGTCAACGTCTGGTGCGGCTGAAATTTTCGGAAATTCCCGGAATCTTGAAACCATCGTCTCCATATCACAGCGCGTGGTCAAATTGAAAGCCCACAAGGTGTTTTCGCTGAATCTTTTTGAACAGCGGAAGCCTTGGAACCACGGATCAAGTACGGTATTTTCAAATAAAGATCCCGAAGAACCTTTACTGGATCATTACGGTACTGGCTTTGCTTTTGACGTCGACAGGGACTACGTCAGAATTCGCACGCACCGCAAAGTGGTCGGCAACGCGGTAGAGGCCAAGAACACGGAGGTGACGTTCAGCCTCACTCCGGCTGGCGGAGGAGAGCGTGTGAATATCGTCTGCCAGGGGCTCGAAGATGGCTTCCGCTGTAACGACCATTCAGACGCCACGACGTTCGCCTGCAAGACGCCCCCGGAGCTACTGAAGCACCTCCACCTGTTCAGGGGCGTCCCGGTCCTCCGGCGCGCCAGTCTGTTCAATGATTCGTGCTACTTCAGTGACTCCGGCCCTGATACGAGCGTCATCGACCGCGAGGAGTCGAGTTGTGAACTATTCCCCGTGACCTCGGACACAGGTTCAGAATTCGAAGGGTCCCGACTGGAAAACTCGGGCACCGCCTACCAACCGACCTACGCAGAGATCTGCAAAATGAGGGTGGAGTATAACAAAAAGAAGCGCCCAGGCCGCTCACTTGGGGATGGGTCCTTTAACGAACCGACCAATGAAGCAAGAGATTCTGCAAACCAGCTTAAGGGTGGCACCACCGAGGAAATCGTGATGCGTGATGATCATGTCCCCGCATCCTTTCAGAGAGTAAATGGTGATGATGACGTCATTATGAGAAATAATCTCTTCGATTGGAACCGCGAAATGGTCAAGTTCTTACAAAAAGATTCACAAATCCGACGGGCGTTTGAAACAGCCCCGGGCAGTAAAAGCTGGGAACCTTTGAAGCAAAGTAGCACGTCAGGCCGCCATGCTGAACAAGCTTCCTTTGCAAAGGTGAAGAAGCTTTCTTCGCCTCTTGAGATTGTGGAGAAAAGATTGAAGATTGTCGACTCTTGCCCGTACACTGGCGATGACACGTTTGGATCTAACGGACTATACACCAACTTCTCCAGCTATTCGGGTAAGTCATATAAATATGATTGTTCGTAGGTGAGTTCTGGTATGTAATGAAATCGTTATACAGTCGAACCCACTTAACTCGACCTCGGTTATCTCGCCAACCCTATCAAGTCGACACTTTTGAAGTGGAACCGCCAAATTCTTTCTTTGTCATTTTTCATCGGTTATGTCGATTCCTTTATGTCGTTGAACTCTAACATCTCGAGCACAAAAGAGGGCCGAATTAGCCACTTAACGTTGGTTATCTCAATTATCAATCATTCATCAGCGAACTCTACCAACAGTGATGACGTGTATTTTTCTATTATTTATAGATCGGAATGTTATTATTTTAAAAACGCTTTGATGTCACGGCCGCTCGCCTCTTGGCTCTGGGCTATGGTATTCTGCCGTAACACAGCAAAAAATTAACTATGGGTAATAAGCTAATATATCGAATACATGAAGTTAAGGTTAACCGGTTCTGATTAAACGGATGAACAGTTGCTGCACATATGCCTTTTGTTGTTAGCAAACATTATGTAAATTTTTATCGCATGATAATCACTTCATCAAACAAATTACGTCAGCGCTGTCGTGTAAAAAACAATCTCCAAAACATGTACATGTACATTCTCACTATTAACGCACATCCTGTGCATAAAGAAATTTCAATCACTTATTATTTTGCTGCCATAATGTTTGTAGTTTATCTCGATCATCGGTTATCTCGACGCTTTTAGGCAAACCCCTAGATCGTCGACATAACTGTGTTTGACTGTAACATGTAATTGCAATAAACGTTATGGGAGACAAGTTTACGAAATTTTCGGTTGGAGCTTTATTTAAAGTCTCTCTTTGCACAAAGCAGAATTTGACTGATTTGAATCTTCTACACCAGGGATGTCCAAAGTCAGTCCCGCGGGCCAAAACCGGCCCGCGAAGCAATTTTTACTGGCCCGCGGCCTCATCTGAAATAATTAACTAACTAACGTATTATTTTTTAACATTAAATATAAGAAAAGTCAAGTTTACTGTTTTGATAACCTCAAAGGATGGCAAAAGTCGATAACATTGTATTGTTTACCAATTACTAGACTTCAGTCTTAAAGACTGACAAGGGGAACATATGTATTTGGTTCTGTTTGTTCTGCTGTCTGTGACGTTAAATTACCAAGTAAACGATATATTTATTTATTACTGATGGCTATATCTTATATCTTAGATATACAGACGCTCCTTCTATGCAGAAGATAATTGCTTCCACAGACCATGAGAGATGATCTGTTGGCAAGTGATGCAGCGGTCACAGGCCACGGCTATAGGGGTTCCACGCATTACCCCAGCCGCCTAACTATTGTCTAGTTAGGTACCCATTCGGAGCTGGGTGACTCGGGGACTCCTCAGGCCCCGAGAACAAATCCTCACTTTCGTGTGGATTCGAACTCGTGACCATCAGTATGACAGTCGAGAGCGCTACCTCTCGGCCACCACGTCCCTATCGCCATGACTCGTGAGCACAGTTGACAAGCAAAACTTGTCTGTAACAAAGTCAGCTTAGTCAGACTGGCAAAGTTTTTAAACTAACTGTATCATTCATAAAGAAGTTCTTAGTGCTAAACACCTTTCATGTGATCGTGTCCTTAAGCAAGTGATAAAGGATATGATCTCTATTCGCTCTAAAACCCTGTTTCACAGCCAGTTTTGGCAGTGTCTTCTTGACATCCAGAGAGAATACAAAGATGTTATGTATGACAATGATATAAGATGGTTTAGTCGGGGGACAGCACTTAAGCGCGTCTACACATTAAAAAAGAAATTGGGCAGTACATGGAAGATAAGGAAAGACCATTTCCAGAACTATCTGATGCTGCTTGTCTTGCATAGTTTGCATTTTCGGTTGATGTGAAAAGACATATAAACCTTCTTAACACAATTCTCCAAGGGCACAATGCAGTGGTAAGCCAATTATATTCACATATCAAGGACTTTGGGAACAAGCTGCAACTTTTTCAAAGGCAAATTTTTCAAATGCAGCCTAATACCACACATTTCCCCTCACTTCAGGAAATCATGAAAAGTTTACCAGAAAGAAGCTTCAATTGGCAAATGCATAGGTATGGTGCAGATATCACATCCTTGGCTGATGAATTTCAAAGACGCTTTCATGACTTAATAGCTATTGAAAAGATATACATGGTTGTTTTTGTTAAATCTTCATATTTCTCTGTAGATTTTGCTAATACTGCGGCAATCTGCAGCAGGAATTCATTGAGCTGCAAACTGATGCTGAATGTCGCAGCAGACAATTTCTTCTCTTTCAGCTTCATGGTTAAAGAGAGATTAAAAGAAATTCGAACATTTGTTTTTAAAAAATGCTTAGCTTGTTTGGCTCGACATACTTGTGTAAGCAGACATTTTCAGTTATGAATTTTAACAAGATCTGTGTGAGGACGAGATTAAGTGACCCTCAACTACGTGATATCATACATATCAAAACCATGGCATTGAGCCTGACCTCACCACTTACTGCATTCAAGATCTCAGTTTCACTATTCACATTAAAATTTTACAATAAAAACTCATCATACTATGTCATTTTTATATTATTATTTTAACCCGGCCCGTGAATATATTTGCATAAAGGAATATGGCCGCCATGCAAAAAGCAACAAGTTTGGACATCTCTGTTCTACACCTATTTAATTTTTTTTTATAATAAAATAAAAACCCATCGATTCTGAAACCGAACACACGTGTTGAAAATGTAAATATGAAAAGAGGAGAGATTTTGATAAATTTAATACAAAAGATGTAAAAATTTCAATGGATTTATCCCCATAGAAACTACCAGCATATCTTACAAGTCTGGATCCGACTAAGGCTTCATCGCCACTTTAGGGAATAAGTAAATCAAACCTATTAATTGTTCACTAGCGTTAGAACTTTAGAACTCGCACAATATTTAAACTGAACAATATAATTTCTTTTTTTTTTTCAAAATTTTCTTTACCAGGTGACGTGCTTTCATCCAATACAATCTTCCCCCGGCCCACCCCACCCCCGATGTTAGCGCCATGGAGCTACGAGTCCCTTATTTATCTCCAGAGCCACCGGCGGGAGGCGTACAACAAACTGTACATGACGGGGTCACAGCCTCCTAACACGACCGACGAGAGGCCCGAGGAGTCGGAGCGTGTCGAGGGTCCTACAGCCGAGGCGTGGATAAAGCGAGGCTCCCAAGAGGCTGTGGTCAGTGAGGAGGTCAGTGAGATCAACAAATCAACTCGCGAGGCGTTGGACTCGTCAAGGTTTGAAGGTGGCGGCGATCCGTCTCGTGACGGATCCTCAACGAGAGCTGCTCCGAGTGTTGGTAAAACTGTTGGTCAGGCGACAGCTCAGGCTGATAGCCAGGCAGTTGGTCAGTCGGTCGGAGTCGGTGCCTTCTACGAGCTGGACGACTACCTTACGACCTGGGACAGGGGTTTACTCCACGTGGACGAAAGCCTCAATCCCCTTACTGGACTAGCGCACGTCGGCAGTGCCGCCTCGCGTCCTGAAGCGTTCCAGCCACAACTGACATCGCCGTGTGAGCTTTCTCCTCAGGGGGACCATAGACAGCTCATTGATGACGATTACCTGGAGAGAATGGTCCATAATCTGATAGCAGACGAAGACGACGACGACGTTCAACTCGAGTGCGGCCCAACGACAGATGTGCCGGCGTGTTGTCGGAAAGGCTACTTTCGCAATGGCTGTTCGGGCGGCCGCGACTGCAACGCCCTCGCCCTGATCATTTCCCACCCTCACGGGGGGCAGAAGATGGTGTCACGGGGGCGATTTTCACGCCACCATCACACCGGGGGTGACCTGTACGACGTCCCGACTTGCATGGGGTCATGCGGTGCGCCGGTCATAGCGGTGTCTGGCACGGGAGAGGAAGTCTACGTCACGCAACTAGTTCACGCCGGGACTACAAGGGTCAAAGGTATTACTTCCGGATTCGGCATTTCTTGTCTCGAATTTTAAAATGTTGACTATTTTATATTATTAATTCTATTACCTACACATAACATTGTTAATAATCTAAGTATTTTATTTTGTAATAATATACTTTTAACGTTTGGTTTTTATTATCCAGTATTCATATATATTATACGGTTGGTGTAAAAAGGAACTTATTTTTAAATTACTATTTCAATTTTTAAAAAATGATTTATACATTTGAATCAGTCCATTTAGAGATGAACTTTTTTATTTACAGGAAAAAAGTATTTTTATTGTACGCAATCGTAGCTTTTAAAAGCTATTTATATTTTTTGTATGCAAAATAAAATAATTGAATTCAAGATAAGGAGTTTGTTTCTTTTGTTGGAAAGGACCAAGTGGTTAGTGAGGATGTGAAACAACAAACGATGTAGTACACACCGTGTGAATAAATGTTCAAACGTAACATGGCTACTATTATGTATGCATTGCATGCCCTCTAGGTCAGGGAAATACCGTACATGTTACAGACGCTCCTTATAGAAGATTATTGCGCCCCACGCTTATCGATGGTTTATGTCTAGTCTTGCATTTTTGCTAGTTTTAAAAGTTGATAGGGTTGATTTTCCTGGTTTCCTCAGACAATCCATTATATGTCCGAGTCCCGGAAAAAACAATTTGTATTATTATTGGATAAATAATAAGAAAATTATTTTGTATCCCTTTATCTAAGTTATATTATATTTATAGTTATTTAGGTTAAGTTATAATATACCCCTGTGTCTGGTGGCTTGTATTACGTTATCTTTGTTGTCTTTCCAAATTAGAATTAATTGCCTTATGTATTATTAAACACCAAAATATATTTGGCAGAGCCATCTTTACACCACTTTAGGCGCCCGGGCAAAAAAATAGTGTTGCGCCCCTGGGCAAAGAAAGAGTACACCCCCCCCCCCACAGGAATAAAATATAAATATACATAATATATAAATAAACTATTCCAATGGAGCCTCTATGCTTGTGGGCCCAACGGGTCTATGTGTTAAGAAGACGGCCCTGATTTTTGGCTGTACAGGTCGCGGCCCTTAGTAAAGGCGTTTCTCGGGCCTTCCACGGTGGTATCACTAGACCACCCCCCAAATGCACTAAATGGCCTACCACCCCCCCCACCCCACACACACATTCCTTACAAAATTAAAATTCCCATCATTACAAAGTATCGTTTGAATTAGTTTTTTGCAGGTGTCTCAGTCCTCAATCACAACTCTGTAGGACGCAATAATCTTCTTTATAAAAGGAGCGTCTGTAACAGATAAGTCTATTATAATAACCAACAGTCGAGTAAATTAAAGATAATTGTTGCTGTTGTCGTTCACTGTTGTACCTTTTATTGCGGTCAGTCCTTGGGCGACAATGAATTATTAATTTAAAGATTTTAGATCTTCAGAAAATAGCATCTGTGTTAAATTACATATCTACCTCAAGAATACTTTAGAATGTTATGTTTCTTCCAATGGTTACAATATGAATTCTAATAAAAGACACATTCAGAATGAACTCAATATTTGACATGAGTTCTATCTATGGCCTGACTCAGGATGTATTTGATACTAATCGATGATATTTTTTTTTCAATCGCCGATTTCTTTTCTTGGCTTAACTCCCACCAGCTGTTACTCTCGTCGAGGCGGGATTAATTACAGCATCGCGTGAGTACAGGAGTATTGAGTGAGAATAAGTATCGAGTACTTCTAGATATGACGTGACAGTTTGTGTCTGAAACTCTTCATACAAGAAACTTTTTTTGAAAAAGAGGGTGGGGGGGGGGGTTTTCTAATGGGATTCGATACCTTAGTTGTTCTGTTGTTCAATTTTTAGAGGTGGTGGAGGGTGATGACGTTTACTCTCTATCAGGGCCGTCTTAACTCATAGGCCCGTTGGACATTTGCCAGGGGCCCACGAGCATAGTGGCCTCATGGAATATGTTTATGTATATTAAGTATATTTATTTTTTATTCCTGTGGGGGAGGGCGCACTCTTTCTTTGCCCAGGAGCGCAACAATATTTCATTGCACAGGGGCCTAACACTATTTCTTTGCACAGGGGCCCAAAATGGTGTAAAGACGACTCTGTGATTTAATATTGAGTCCTCCTCGTCAGTTTGTATTATTTGTACTAGCCAGTGAACGTATTTCCACACTATCGTATGGTCTATACGGGGATACTTTTAGACGGAATGGTGATAGATAACAAACAAAAATCAGTGGTGTAGAAAAGGGGCAGTTTGGCATTGTGCTATCTAGATGAGTGGGTCATATTTGACTGAAAAGCAAGAGATCTAAGGACTTTTAAGGACTCGAGACATCATTAATATTTCAACCAATTACTACCATTTTAAGATACTTGAACTCTTACTCGAACTCTAATTAATATGTAAATATAAGCAGCTTTTAATTAAAGTGACACCTTAATCATTTGTGTCTAAATCACATCATCCAAGGAGGGGGAAAGGGGACAACGCACTGGCCCCCCACAATTACACTTAATTAGTTGCAAATGGCACGCGATAAGTGTAATCCAGCAAAATAACAAGGACCGGACAAAGTTCATAACAAGTTGCTTTAGCATTTTGGCAAGATAGTTTGGATAAAACTGTTGGCCTCTATCAATAGAGCGCGAACTAAGGGCGCGTTGCTAAAACTGTAGAAGAAAGCCACAATCATCCCATTTCCTAAAGAGAAGGGAAGCAAACAAAGTGCACACCCGGTTAGCTACCGGACCATTCCCCTTTGAGTCGTTTGTGGGAAAAGCGGCTGAGTGGATGGTGAATGCTAGACTCAAGTTGTTCATAGAAAGAAGCAAGAGCATTCCTGTGACGCAGGGTGTGGGCTCCTCAAGGGTTGCCAACTGATGCCCATGGATCAAGTCATCCATCTAATTATTAACACTAATACAGCCAATCAGGAACGAACTCCAGATGAGAAACCAAACGGTGACGTTTTTTCACTGAAACAGGGCCATTATACAAATAACATCAGTTGGATGTCCCTGCTGATATGCATCGCTGGATAACATCGTTCCTAACGGACATGACGATCCAAATCCGCATTATCCAATGAGGCACGCCTCGAGGATCGACTTTAAGCTGCGCATTGTTTTTAGTTTACAAGCGATGTTGGAATGTCTGGACGTTTGCAGACGATCTGGTAAACTGGGGTTCGGGAAAAGACGTTGCTACACTGAAGAACCGGCAGCAGGGTGATCTGAATCGTATACAGCTGTTGTCCCCAATCCCCGGGCCAGTACCGGTCCATGTCTCAAATGGTACCAGGGCCGCCAGAGGAAAACTAAATTATTAAATTTTTATCTACAGTGGTGTATTTTCTCTCGTAGTTTTGCGTATCTCCATAGACTCTTTGCAGAGAAACAAGATCAGGGTTCTCATTGTTTTAACATTCTACTAATCTTAAAGATTACATTCTTTTTAATTCATGTTTTGTTTAACTTTATTTTTATTTTGAAGGCATGTTTAAATACAATCAGATAAAAACTATAAAATAAAATCAAAAGAATCTAAAAATAATTTTAAAAACAATGAACGCCACCCCCCATAACCGGGCCGCGGAAAAATTATCAAATTTTGACCGGTCTGTGGCGTTAAAATATCAATGATTGGGGACCCCTGGTATAGAGGAATACGCCAACCGATGGCGCGTAGTGGTTAAGTCTGAGAAAACGGTCCACTAAGTTGTCGTTTTGTAAATTGTAGTTTGGATCCTGGCAAATGACAACAGAGTAGTACTACAGTTCATCCCTGGGCGTGTCCAAGTGCTGTACCTTGACATGGCCGATTTATGGCGATTTTACAGACTTCTTTAGTAATATTTTATTAAAATAAATACATGTGTATTTTTTTTTAAAAAATTGTTATTTTTAGGGGTGTGGCGAAAAACTTAATTCCAACCATAATAGCACTGTTTCTTGATAGTCATTGATACAATTAAATTTCATTAGTGAGTCATCTAAAATCTATCATTATAAGTTATAATTTAACTATTGTAAAAATGATAATATTCGAAACGTTTTGTTTAGTACTATTACTATAATAGTATTAGTATTAGTAGCAACATTCCTAATCGAAAACTGCGTTGTCCTCTGCAATTAAATTGCGAAACTAAATGATAATATAATAATAAGTTAAATTAATAATTTGAGTTTAAATAATAAATAACTTATTTAATTGTCCTAAATTTAGTTGAATTAGCTTTCTTATTTTTCCTTCCACACTATGAAATTAAAAAACAAAGTAAAACGTTTTAGTTTTAGGATATAATTTTTAATTTGAAATTTAATTTCATTTATTTAAATAATCCTACTGAACTCCGAACACTTAAACTTAATAATATTAGTACTATACTATACTATGACTAGTACTAGTATAGGTACTTTGACAGAAAATTTTAATGTTGTCCAATAGGCTCAAATTATATATCATTTTAAATGGCTTGCCAAGACCTTTTCAAAACCACTTGAATTGTCTTTCTATCTTTTATAGAAGTGGAGTTATGAATTTTTTTGTCAATTTTTTTTGCCCCTTATATAACCTATATAATTAACTTTGAAAACTTGTGACCGGATTTTCACATTCTCTCACACTGACACACATAACTTTTTTTTTTGCAAAGATAACTGCACCAAACTCTCAGGAAACATTCATTATGCAATATACAACACAATTAGCAACAAAGGTTCCAGATAGCTGCACAAAATTTTATTTTGTAAATTTTTAATTACCACAAGGGTACCAAAAATATTTATATACAAAAAAAATTTTTTTTTAATTAAATTGTATAAAATCACAGTTTAACAAATAGAATCACAAAAGTAATTATTATAATGTACATATCATTCATTCAACAGGAAACCTGAAAAAAAAGCCTGAAAGAAATAGAAGAAAACAATAATTTAATTTTTTTTAAAATAAAAAAAACGCTAACAATGTAAAATAGAATTGTATTTTTACAACTTGAACATAAATCAACACAAGGAAAAAATAATACTTATCTTATCTGAGGAAAAAGGTCAGAAGTTTCTGAAAAGAAAGAAATTATAGTTATAGTAATTGTAATTAACTTATAATTTATTGTGATTTTTAGCAATGTCTTACATTTAATAAAAGATAAAATACTTTTTAAAAACTTTA
Organism: Radix auricularia; assembly: GCA_002072015.1. NCBI lineage: Eukaryota > Metazoa > Mollusca > Gastropoda > Lymnaeidae > Radix > Radix auricularia. The sequence continues at coordinate 108,021 of MUZC01004692.1, read as the reverse complement.
ATTATCAAAGGTGCTAACAAACAACTTAAAATTAAAGTATATTTGATACAAAGTTTTAAAAAAGCAAAATACTCTAGGTAAATAAATGCAAAGAGAAAACAATACTTATCTGAGAAAGAAGGTGAAAATCTCCTGAAAAGAAAAAAAAAGATAATAATTCATTTATAATTTATTTCGACTTTTGGCAAAGACTGAAGTTTAATATAATATAAAATACAAATAACAAACTTTTAAAAATCAAAGGGAACAAAGTTTAAAAAAGAAAAATACTCTAGGTAAATAAATGCAAAGAGAAAACAATACTTATCTGAGAAAGAAGGTGAAAATCTCCTGAAAAGAAAAAAAAAGATAATAATTCATTTATAATTTATTTCGACTTTTAGCAAAGACTGAAGTTTAATATAATATAAAATACAAACTTTTAAAAATCAAAGGTACAAACAATTTAAAACTAAAATACATTGATACAACTAAAATGAAAAGTAAAATAATAACAGTTAACTACTGCGATGAATAAATATACTTATCTTATTTGGGGAGGGGGGGTTGATGAAAAGCTCGTACTCCTGAAAAAAAAGTGATTTATAAATTTAGTTAGCAATGACTGACTGACTTATAAAAGATTTTTTACAAAGTTACAAACGTTAAAATATCAAAGGTGCTAACAATTTAATGTAGAGGGCATAACATTTTATTAATTTAAATCAATTGAAAAAATTATACTTATCTTATTTTTAATTAAAAAACTGCCTGGAAAATAATGGAATATATTATATGCATACATGTTAAATTATTTACACAATATAAATGAGATTTGTTTAATCAATATGCATATATACACATTATACTTAAGATTAAAATTAATGTGGGTAAATAAAAAAAAATATGATTCTGAAAAAGAATAAACAAAAAAAAAAGATAGAAACAGTCATTCTACAAATTAATAAAGTGTCAATAAAAAAACTTAACATTAATCACATATTTTACTTATAATTACAAATAATAAAACATAATTTTTGGCAAACTGAAAAGAAACAAAAGAGAACAGTATTAAAAATCATATCAAGGTACTTTTCATTTCAAGTACTGATAAATTATTGAAAATATGCAAATATGTTAAGGTATATACACAGTACACTTATGATTCAAAATAATTTGGGAAAATAAAAACAACAATATGATTCTGAAAAGAAAAGAAAAAAGAATTAGAAACAGTAAAAATTTATTTACAAATTAATAAATGTTAAGGAAGATATCTAACTGAAAAGAAACAAAAGAGAACAGTATTAAAAATCACATCAAGGTACTTTTAATTTTAAGTACTGATAAATAATTGGAAATATGAATACATGGTAAGGTATATACAAAGTACACTATAGATTCAAATTAATTTGGGGGGAAAATTAAAAGCAAACTGAAAAGAAACAAAAGAGAACAGTATTAAAAATCATCATTTCAAGCATGCATTATTAGAAGAACAAATAACCTGAAACAAAATTTAAAAACTTATATACAATATTAGCTCCTGAAATGACCTGAAATTAAAAATGACCTGAAACATTCACAACAAAACATGCATGACATCTAGATAAAACTCAAATCTCCCATTAAGGCATCTGTAATCAAGGAGGTAAGAGGAATATCATGAGTGTCATCAGCACTATAGACAACATGACAACACTTCTTCTTATTTTTTGTAAGTAAATAAACTAACTCCCCCTCAAATACCTTGTCTTCTCCATCTACATGCCAAACATGCCTGATAGGTAAGGGCAGGCCTTCTACACTACTCTGCAATAGGGAAGTAAAATTCTCCTTAGTACCTGGGAGAAGACTTGAAAAGACATCATCATCTAAACCTAAACCAGAATCAAGACAGGCTTTAACAGTTCTTTCTAATCTATCTCTATCAGTCTTATCCCTTTTCTGTGCTACACCTGTCTGTCTTAAAATAGCTAACTCTTTCATCAATAAATTCCTACTTTTTAAAACTTTAACATGCCTACGTGCAAAGCTAATAGCAAATCTAATTAAACTTTCCTGTTCGGAGGCAGATTTCCCAACCAACCAGTCCATTGTCCTGTTAGCCTGGCACTTGACCTTCGCATCAATAAAGGCCATGGATGCGTTGGGAGCTCTCTTAAACTGGGCATCTACCATTCCCAACACACGCTCACAGTTGATGTTGTGGACTGGAGCGGATGCCGTCCGTGCCATCAGATCTGGTTGGGGGTCAGCTAACTCTCCATCTAAATAATCCCCTAACTGCCTAAGAAGAACATTTAGAAAACATTTGGCAAGAAGTGTAACGATAACAAACAAACGGTCACTTTCCTCAGTTTGTATGTTCCTGAGCTGGAGGAGAACATCATCCTGTACTAGTGGGCTCAGGAACACATCATGGTCCATGGTGAGGACAAGTGACGGGGTCATTTCAATGTCTCTTAACGTGGACATACACGTTTTAATCAGGGGGGTCTGTGACAAGAAAAAAAAGAAGACATTATTAGTGGATTATTTAAATAGACAGATTTTATTTTCTGGCAATGGTTATTAATATTTTAAAATAAACAACACATACCATTTCAAGGTGCTTTAAGCCACCAGGATTCTTGTAAAATTGGGTCATCCAGGGGCCAGTCAAGAGCTTCCCAAAGAGACCTAGAAAAAATGTATTCAAAATTAGAATACATTCAAATTATGGACCGTGTAAAATTCTAACAGTAATAGAAGTTTTAAAAAAACTTTACCTAAAGCTCTCAACTGCAGAAAAATGTTGGGGTTGTCAAGGTCCTTCTTAATGGCCGATGCCAACCCCACAGCAGTTGAGTACCTGGTCAAGTACTGGGACAAGAGTAGTTAGTATGACTATGACTCATGACTATGACGTTAAAAAATAAAATAAATTGTTCATTGTTATAAGTTATACAGTCACAAAAAATAAAATGTTGAATCATTGTTAATATTTTGTCACTTAATGATTCTATTTATGTAGTTTTTTGTTGTTGTTTTACTTTACTTTATAATTTATATAGAATATTAATATAGACTTAGAATTAGAACTGAACCCACACGGATACTTCGAAAGATTTAGATAGTATTAGTATTATTATACTTACTTAGACTTAATAGTATTAATAGTAATAGAGTTATAGACTATGGACCAAATAAATATTAGTATTATTATTATTCTATTTTGTTAGCCCAGTAGCCAGTAACAGTGATAGGTTAGTTACATGATGAATATAAATTTAATTTAAATGAAATATTTTCGTATTATTTTTTTTCTGTTAAAAATCACATTAAAATATTTTGCATAGTGGTAGAGACGTCTTAAGCATTTTTTTATTTTTTTTTAGTAGAACTGGTTTAAAAAAAAAAAAAATTATTCAAGTGCAATCACTTAATTCAGATAATGCGTCGGCGTTAGAGTTAGAGAGAAACAAAAATGAAACCAGGAAATATTATTCTTTGTTTATCATCACTGTTCATATACTAATTTAAATTTATACTATCTAAACTCCCAGCTCCACCTAAAGCCTACTTAGCCTACTATGTTATAAAATTAGAGTAACTAAATTGGAATATGTCGCTATCGATACTACCTTGTTGTATTCATCTAAACTTGTATATAAAGTCTTGATGACCCTAATCTGGATTAAAAATTGAGTTGTTTTATTGAATTATTTATTTTTATGTATGTAAATTGTAATGGATAATAATGGGTTGTTTTCAATATTTATAAAGGAATATACCCTAGTAAAATAGTAGACTAGCCTACTAAACAATAATTTGTGATTTAAGTAAATTAAATCAAATTTATTGTAGATTTAATTAAAATGCTGCAATTTTTTTAAAAATAATGTTTTAAAAGTTTTTTGTTAAGAATAATAATTAAAGAATAAAGTCATATAACTGAAGAAGACAAATCAGTATAAAATAGTATTATTCTGCAAGAAATTTAATTCTTGTTAGAGTAAATGTTAGTTCTGGAAATAATTGTATGTAATTTATAAGAAAAGGTGTCTGGTAAAAGGTTTTAAAATTATATAGTCGCTAACACTATGTTTTATTAAAAA
>MUZC01004692.1:59857-98062 GCA_002072015.1 Radix auricularia | reverse complement strand
AATCGTGTTAATTAACATTTAAATCTAATTACTAATAGTATTAGTAATAGTTAGTAATACTACACTACACTCTGAACTGTGACTCTACTCTAAACTCTAATCATAACTACTTATACATAACTTATACTATACATAATCTAATTAATAAGTGGAACAAAAGTAATACATTGGAATAATCTATAAAAAGTCCTAGAAAATACTCACTTCTGTTAATTAGTGATGTGCTTTCTGGAATTTCTCTAATTGTAAATGAACTTGTAAACCTAGTAGATAGTCTGTTTCTTGAATTCTTAGTTTCAGTTCGGCCTTTAAAACTTTAGGATTTAGGGCGCTCTTTTTGCAACTAAATTTTCTAATTTGTCTAACTTCAGTTTCAGCAGTAGCAAATCTGAGGTATTTTTTAAAAACATTCGATGTTTTATAATCTTATTTTATTTTAAAATTTCTATTATAGTAATGTTCACTTGTCCGTGTGTTCACTTGTCTGTGTTTTCAGTTGTCAGTGTGTTCAGTTGTCAGTGTGTTCACTTGTCCGTGTGTTCACTTGTCTGTGTGTTCACTTGTCCGTGTGTTCACATGTCAAGTGTTCGGTTATCTTGTGTTCAGTTGTCTAGTGTTCACTTGTCTTGTGTTCACATGTCTGCGCGAACATATTATAAAAATTGAACACGAGTTGTTTCCCCTTTTATCTTATTTTTTCACTTATTAAACTGAAGGCCGAACTCCGATAAGTAAATTACGACTAATTATTTACAATCCACCTAACAACCTGTTTACTCCAGGGAACTCCCGCACTGACCAGTTTTACAAACATTCAATTGGCTAGTGTCGACTTCCTCTTGGAATAATTTGTAGTTATTCATTGGCTTATACCTTACAGGAAGCACGTGATCAAAACGTCATAAGGAATCCCTTAATTGCGTGAGGGGAAATCGGCACACAGAACCTGTCTTGACTCTCTACCTTATTTCCAATGTTTAATGATTCAACAAATATTCCCCGGTGTAAAAAATGGCTGGTGTATTTGACTTAGAACTCGCAGAAGACAACGGACTAGCGGAGGAACTATCAGACGATGAATACTTTGAAACTGATGATATCAGTGGGCGCCAACAGGTTAGTCAGTCGAACCAGAATTGACGTGTATGTGGGTTCGGAAGTAGCAAGCATAGGGCAGGGGTGGTCGGCGGTCGGAAAGCTTTTGTCACTCCATTGTGGACTTAGTCTTTAGTGACTATCATTATGTAATACTTTTTAAAATAAATCTCTATTCATCACGATAAGTTATAAAAATTATTATAAGTTACCATGACATTGTCCTTGATAAAAGTTTCATAGTTAATTAATTAAACTTAATTTCTTGTCAGGCTTGACATGATGGACATGGCCATGGTCATGGTTGACTTTAACTTTAAATATAAAATATATTAAAATATATCTCCAGGGTCTAATAATTCTAATACTAATGACATCATCATTGGTCATTATAATCAATTCAATCATTCGTAGATTCAACAATGACTGACAATGTTCTATATTTATATTTCAGTAGTCAATTGTGCCTTGGCCTGCCGCTGCCTTAAACTTAAAGTTAAAGTTTAGCCTAAGTTTTGGCACAGACATAGATTTAGATAGATGATAGATGGGCTTACTGACCACTATAAATTATAATTGTGACTAATACTAATGGCTGACTAATCAGATATTTTATAATTTTTATAGTTATGCCTATGCCTATATAACCTATATATATTATATTTCATTTTAATTAATTAAATTTACCTAAATGGTCTAGTGTAATTGCCGCTATTGCCTAATTTAATTAAATTACCAAATTTAATTTTGCCTACATGACAGAAATTCTGTTTAGTTTAGTCAAGTTTAGTCATTAATATTTTAATTTTTGATTGTTGTTTGTAGAATGTTTTATTTATTAATCAGTCAGAATAATACTTTTTATGTCATAGTTCAAAATTTATAGCTTTAACTTTAGACACTTTAGTAATAGTAATAGCCTTCTATTTCTATAGTATAAAAAAAAATAGGGCCTCAAATTACCATAATAAAAAAATCTGTGGCAATTTTTGTTAGACCTGTCAAAAAATAATATTAATAACCTTTAATTCTTACAGGAATATGGAGGGGATGGATTGCCAAAGTGAGTAGCCACTGATTTTCATCTAATTCTAATGAGTCCGTTCCATGTATTATGTATAATTATGTCATATGCTTATTGATATTGGCCTGACCAGCTGTTTAGTTAAATTAGATAAGGTTGTAGTCAAGTGTAAGCCTTAACTTAACTCCACCCAAGTTTACTTAAGGTTGAAGTAATTACCTGAAACATTTGCTAGCTCTTGGGCTTTGTCAGACTTTGTCATTATGAATTAAATGTATATCAAAAAGTCATGTACTATTTGCATCAATGTTTTACTTGATATCTCACTAGATCAAATTGAAATGGGCTTTTAAAATAAATAGCTTTGTAGCAGGATAGCTTTCACTTGCAACAAATACTCTTTAAATTTGATGATTAAATATTTAAAATTTCATTTGTGTTGTTTTTTTTTATAAAGTGAGGAAATCATGGAGACCCTGGAACTGTCAGCTCAAACAGTGAATCCCAGCAATGTGCGCAAGATTGGCAGAGAGAGCTTCGAGATTGTTAGCCTCCTTGGGAAAGGTGGCTATGGCAAGGTGTGCATTTTCACTGAAATAAAATTTTGCTTTTTAATTTAATTTGTTTCTTTTTTTATTTAATGTAAGGAAAACATACCAGATATTAACTCTTAATTTGCCATAAGGTTTTTGGAAAACTTCCGCCTCTGTCCCTTAAGAATTTCCTGAATTGCGATCAACTGGTCATGAAAGTTTTGAAAATTGCGTATAATCCATTTATATTATTATGTCACACTGACTTCATCTTTTTAGGATAAGAATTATTATTTTATGTATCCAAAAGACCGTATTGAGTTTAAAACTATTTTTACCTGTGGTTTAGTACTATTATTTTAGTAATACAGTATAGCAAAATCACATCTTCAAAAAAAAAAACGTAAAAACTACAAAAAAAACTTTGTGAATTGAGCGATAACACTAGCGAGGGAAATGGCCGCCATTGCCGGAAATCGAATACATGCTCTTTCACACACTGAAGAGTTTTTATTTTCTGTAATTTCGTTTCTAAAGAGAGTTCTATCAAGGCGCTTTTTATTGCGCTTTGGTAATGAGGAGGCGTGCATTATCAAGCATTAAAAGTTGAATGACTTTCATTTTGTTATTAAAGTTTGTGTTTGTTGTTTGTGGCTAGTTTGTTTGATAATAAGTCATTTTTCTTTTTACACAACTTATAGAGGGAGAGAAAAAAAATCATTAATGCAGTAAAACCTTTTCAACCATTTCAGGTTCTCCTGGCAGAGATGCTTGATGAAAACAGGAAGAAGTATGACCCTCCACGACTCTATGCAATGAAAGTACTTAAAAAGGTATTACTTTGTTCAATTTTTTTGTAGACATTCCAACATCCCTTGTAGATTGTGGACATTGGTTAAAACGGCATGCATCTGCAGGAGTCCATCCTCGGTGTGCTTTGCTGGATAGTGGATCTCCCATTCGGGTATTGATCATGCTTGTTTTAATCTTAAGTTTTGTATTCGTCTTACCGACATATTTTAATTTGAAGTATACTCATATGTCATGTGTCCAAATCAATGTATGTTATCTCTTCTTGCTCATTCACTCATACTCTTTATTCAGGCTACCATTGCAAGAAATCAAAAGGACACAGCTCACACTCGTGCCGAACGTAACATCTTAGAGGCTGTGAAGGTGAGTTGTGTAGTTACTAAGGGGAAGAATACTTGGTTGCCTATAAATTTGTGTCTTCCGCAAATGTTTCAAAATTATTTGTTAATTGGGTTGAGTTGAAAAAATCTTAGTGATTAAATTTGATACGTAAATTTCTTAACATTAATTCTTACATAAACATAATTAACTTTTTTTTTTATGTTGAACGCTATATATTAATATGTATATTCCTTTCGCCATCCCCAGCATCCATTCATTGTAGATCTGCATTACGCTTTCCAGACGGATGGAAAGCTGTATCTTATTTTGGAATACCTCCCTGGAGGAGAGCTCTTTACACATTTGGAAAGGGAAGGAATTTTCATGGAGGATATGGCCAGGTATACTAGAGCATGATTCCATTTCTTTGCCTAAGGAAACCACTAAACACCCGAAGGTTTTGAAAAAAAATATTAAGAAAATTTGGCTATTGGTAGTGTCACAGTCTCAAAACCATGTGGTATTGGGCAGAATGTGACTAACCATCCCTAACTGTATGAACTAAACTAAATTGTCGGCCCTATTTAATGCAGCATAATATGACACCATAACACCAGTATACACTGGCTTTGCTCAACACTAGATAGGTGTCATTTGGTGTGTGGAATCCATATTTACTATAGATATTAACAGGGTTCAGGCTAAAGCAGTGCTTCTCAAACTTTTTATTATGGTGGACCGGCAAGAACTTTTCCATTGTACCAGGGACCAGTAAACTATTTTCCCTGCACTGATGTGGTAGTGAAATGTAATTTGTTTAATTTATGTACTCATTGTCAAAAAAATTGACATATTCCATAGACTTAGTATTAAAGGTTGCAAAATGAGGATTATAATTATATTTTTGGTCCTTTCTTGATTACTCTTGTAGACCGGCGGCGGATGGTCCACCAACTGGCACCGGTCTACAGACCACTACTTTAAGAAGCAATGGACTAAAGCATTAAAAAAATATTGTAGTTCTGCTTTTTTCCATTCCATTTGAGACACAAGTGTTTAAAAATTAAAATGTCATTATGTTTAAAAAGCGTGGTAATGCATGCCTCGATAGAACTCACTTTAAAAACAAAATCAAGAAAGTAAAATCTCTTCATTGTGTGAAAGATGGTCTAGTTTAATTGCGGCAATTGCCTAATTTAATTAAATTACCAAATTTCGACTTCCGGAAATGGTGCAGTTTCCCTCGCTAGTGTTATTGCTTGATTCGTGAAGATTTTTGTAGTTTTTACATTTTTTTAAAGATGCGATTTTGCTATACTTTATAAAAAAAATAGTTCTAAACTACAGGTAAAAATAGTTATAAACTCAAGACAGTCTTTTGGTTATGTAAAATAACCATTCTTATTTTAAACAATGAAGTCCGTATGATTATAACAGTATAAATTCATTTTACGCAATTTTTTTAATTTCATCAATAGTTGATTGCAATACGGGAAATCCTTACGGGATTGAGGCAGAAGTTAGCTAAAAACCTTCTCAGGCATTAAACATTAACATGCAAATAATTATAATTGAAATTTTTCCTTTGTCAATATTCTTCTTACCGGAATTATATTGAAACAATATTAAAAAATTCATGTGCTTTCTAATACTTCCTTCTTTTCTATTAAGTAAAATAAGTGACAGTGGTTAACATGAATGTCTTCCAATGTTTTTTTCTGTACTTAGCTTCTATCTTGGAGAGATCTTGCTTGCTATAGAGCATCTGCACTCTTTGGGAGTCATCTACAGAGATCTGAAACCAGAAAATGTTTTGTTGGATTCTAAAGGTGATACTTTTTAAACAAAATGAATTAACTTTAAAGCAACAGGCCGGTCTATTGATATAATACCGGGTGCTTCAAAAAAATGTATACACACTTTAAACTATTGTAGTTTTCCCGCTCTACGAGGCTAATGTTATATTTCTTCGCCAGGTGCCAGCATAATCGTCCCTCTATGTTATATTGTCAGTTGGAATTTGTAATATCAACATGGGGGACGTACGTTTGAGTTTTGAAGAACGTAAGCAGGCTATTAAGTGGTACTGGAAGTTTGAGAATGTAAATGAAGTTCAAAGACAGTGGAGAAGGGAGTATGATACAGAACCACCTTCAAGATTAACACTTACACGCATACGAGACAAATTCGAAGTTCATGGAACAGTGTGTGATGTGCATAAAGGTCATTCAGGTCGGCCTCGAACAGCTACAAGTGATGAGTCATCAACGGCAGTCTTGGAACTGTTTCAACGCTCTCCTAACAAATCTTCAAGGCAAGGGGCACGTGAAAGTGATGTAAGTGCTAGCAGCGTGCTACGCATTCTGAAGAGAGGCAAGTATCGTGTTTACATTCCAAGACTGATGCAACAGCTAAATGACGACGATCCAGATCGAAGGTTGCAATTTTGTGAATGGATTCAGGAGATGGTGATACTTGAACCGGGATTTATGGGTAGCATCATTTGGTCGGATGAAGCCCAATTCAAACTTAATGGAACTGTCAATAGGCACAATTGTGTTTACTGGGGTGAAGAAAATCCTCACATTACAATTGAAAAAGCTGTAAAATTTGCCTGGTGTAAATGTGTGGTGCGGTTTGTCTTCAAGGGGACTCATTGGACCTTTTCGATTTGAAGGCACTGTAACTGGTATTAATTACCTAACAATGCTTGCTGATTCCATATTTCCTGCCATTCGTCCATTATACGGTAATGATAATTACCGTATAATTTTTATTTTCAACAAGATGGTGCCCCGCCGCACTATCACAGGGACGTACGAGCTTACCTGGATCAAAATTTGCCGGGCCAGTGGATAGGACGCAGGGGGCCAATCGAGTTTCCAGCACGCTCTCCAGACCTTACACCACTGGATTTCTTCTTATGGGGCACAGTAAAAGATGTGTACAAACGTAAACCACGTAACCTAGACATTCTTTGGAATGATATTCAAGCCGTGTGTAGAGAAATCTCATTGGACGTTTTGATACGATGTACAGAATCAGTGGTGACTCGTACTCAGAATTGTATTGATGCTGCAGGTCACCAATTTGAACAGTATTAACATTTGTTATTTATGTTTCATTTACATTGGACTTTCAGCTTTCTAATTTCCTGAAATTTAACTTTGTAGAACGGTAAATAAATTTTCTATGGAAGTTCAAAGTGTGTATACATTTTCTATGGAAGTTCAAAGTGTGTATACATTTTCTATGAAAGTTCAAAGTGTGTATACATTTTTTTGAAGCACCCTGTATAATTTAAATAGAGTGCTGAGTTTCAGATTGTCAATTAATGCAATTTGCCCATTTATTAATATAACATAATGAGTAGCAATGTGCTGAGTTTAACTAAATGAATTGTTAATTGATGCAATTGGGCCATCTATTGTTATGATACAATGCATAATAGAGTGCTAAATTTCACCCATTATCAATGAATTGTTTTCATATGACATGATAATATTTCAGGCCACATAAAGCTGACAGATTTTGGTTTGTGCAAGGAAAGTATCTCACTTGGGGACATAACTCATACATTCTGTGGGACCATAGAGTATATGTAAGAGTATATATAATTATTTCTTTATACCTCTTTGTCCATTTTGTAATTGCTTATCTAAAAAACTGCAAGTTAGATGATGAGGTTATCTTGAAAAATAGGAGTTCAACATGTGAATGTTATTGTTGTTTTAAATTTAAATTGTGAATGTCATCTTTTTTGTTTATATTTGTTTGGCCCTCATTTGGTTGTCGGGCATTTCTGTTTTAATAGATTATCTCTGAAGGATTTTTTTTTAAAAATCAAATCCATGCATTGTGTCTTGTCACAGGGCCCCTGAAATAGTCCAGAGGTCAGGACATGGCAAAGCTGTGGATTGGTGGAGTCTTGGTGCCCTTATGTATGACATGCTCACAGGACAGGTATGTGTGTGTATGGATCCAGCTGGTGGTATGTGTGTGTATGGATCCAGCTGGTGGTATGTGTGTATGGATCCAGCTGGTGGTGATTGGAGATAATCTGATAATCATTTATTAATCACCTATTGGTTTATATATACATAAAAACTCTGAAGAGTAAAGAATTTTGATCAAAACATGTGCTCCCTTTCTAATGAGTAAATGAAATTAGTAAATTGGTTATCACCAGATTTACATGTGTCTAAGTGCTTATTTATAACATGGTATTTTTATGTTGGCAAACACCAAATCTTATATTTCAAACATTTTTTATCATCAAGCGTTTCATTTTTCAAGTTCTAGATAAATTGTTCATAGATTTATTGTGTTAGAGGAATTTTCTAATTTTATTTTTAAACCATAAATAAATAGTCAGATAGATTTTTGTTATTTTAGAAAAGTTGTTAAGCAATTGATTTTTTCATTTTTTTCTCCCTAGCCACCATTTTCAGGAGAGAATCGAAAGAAAACCATTGATAAGGTAGGTAACTGTTGATGTGAGAGTTGTTGTCATGAAAAGAACTGATGCCATGTCTTTTGTTAAATGATTTTAATATATTTTTTTAAGTTGGAGATATCATCAACTTTTTTTTATTAAACTAACAATAAAGATTGCTTTCTTTAAACACCATGCTATAAATCCTTATAAAACATTGATTTATCCGTGTGTGCTAATGTATTGTGGTCTCTAAATAACTTTCAGATCTTGAGGGCCAAGCTTAGTCTTCCACCCTACTTAACAAATGAAGCCCGTGGCCTTTTGAAAAAGGTGAGTGTCTTGATAAATATTATCGTCTTTACATTGCAGATTAGATCCGATACTGTCTTTCTCTTTTTGTGCCCCCAAACAATGGGATTCTCTACCATTACACATTTGCAGTAATCCAGCTACCAATGTCTTCAAAACTGCACTAGAATATATCTCTTCAAGTTTTACTTTCCAAATTAATTAAAGGTTCAAAACTTTATTTAAAAGATTAACATATCTTATATGCACTGTAAGGGGATTATATGTTGTGTTTAGGTTATGAATGTTTGACAATGATTGAATTGCTAATTTTATGTAAAGCGCAGTGAGCTCAGTTGCTTGCGGGGGTACTGTCCTATATAAAAGATCAAATCATTATTATATAAATTAAATACTGGATACATTATTACAATATGTTCTCTGCAAAATATGGAAAATGAGTTCAATAAAAAGTGTTCAGAAAAAGTCTTATTGATTTATTTTCAATGCATCAAGACCTAAATGGTTGGGAAGATAAATAAAAAGTTAGTTTAGAGAATTTGTTATAGTTATTGTTCATTAAGTTATTTGTCCACACACTTCATGTATTTTCATTTCACTGACTACAGCTGTTGAAGAAAAATCCATCAGAGCGTCTCGGCAGTGGGCCTGATGATGCCGTACCAATTAAGGTAAGCCTCATAACTTCTCCTGCTCTTGTTCATCTTTTAGGATTACATGCTGTCTTTCATTGTTAAGTTTTTTTTTTTTTGTTCCTTTGATTTTGTGTGCAAGTCAATTTTTTTTATAAAATTCGATTTATTATAATTTTTGTAGTTGCTTTAAAGATAAGGTTTCAAGTTTTCTTAATTTTCCTTCCTGCCAGAGCCACGCCTTCTTCAGACACACTAACTGGAATGACCTGCTGAGTAAGAGGATAGAACCTCCCATTAAGATAGGAGTGGTATGTATCAGAATTGTTTCCAACAGATTTCACAGCAACTTGACATTGAGAGAGCTAAACTTGTACAAGTTAAATTTAACTTGTACAAGTTAAATTTAACTTGTGAATGATTTAAAAACAAAAACTATTGATAGATCAATGAAATGAAAAGTTGCTCACAGCATTTAAATCGGTTATAATTCTAGTTATGTGTCGGTAGGGACTGTGGGTTTTGTTTAGTGTCTTTATTGCAACAAGAAATGTTCACACTACTTTCAGCATCATAAATTCATGTAAGTGGGTTTTTATTATAAAAAAAAATTGCTTTGTCCCCTTCTCAGACCAGTGCATACGATGTCAGCCTTTTTGACACCAAATTCACCAAGCAAACTCCATGTGACTCCCCTGTAGATATGTCTGTCTTCAGTCCAAGTATAAATATATTTGAGGTGAGTCATCAGTCCAAGTATAAATATATTTGAGGTGAGTCATCAGTCCAAGTATAAATATAGCTTTGAAATACATTTTACAAATTGGAAAGCGTAAAAAAACATGATGTATAATGTCTTAGCTTGTGGGACGTGGTGGTCGAGAGGTAGCGCTCTCGACTGTCATACCAATGGTCAAGGGTTCGAATCCACACGAAGGTGAGGATTTGTTCTCGCGGCCTGAGGAGTCCCCGAGTCACCCAGCTCCGAATGGGTACCTAACTAGACAATAGTTAGGCGGCTGGGGTAATGCGTGGAACCCCTATAGCCGTGGCCTGTGACCGCTGCATCACTTGCCAACAGATCATCTCTCATGGTCTGTGGACGCAATTATCTTCTGCATAGAAGGAGCGTCTGTATATCTAAGATAAGATAAGATATTTAATCCCTTGGCCATATGAAAGTTCTAATTGTCACTTTTTATATTGTTCCCTAGGGTTTCACTTATGTTGCACCTTCCGTTCTTGCCGATATGGCAACACAGCCATGGATTTCTGAAAGAGGTCCAAGGTCACCCCGTAAAAGCTACAAAGGGGAAAGGTTTGTTAAAAATCAATGTGTTGACTTTAGTTTTTCCTCAACAACTTTTTAAGTTGCATATGAAAATTTATTTGGTTTTATCTGGTATAAAACGTTATTATGTTCTGATCTTCTGCTGTCGTGTTATAAAATATCTAATTAATGTTGCTGATCAGGAATGTATGAAATACTTTATTTGAATTTGGGTAAATTTGGCAGTTTTCATACTAGCTGGTGCACTCACACAAATTAAGTCCTGATTTTGAAGAAATGGGAAAAAGATCCACGTGTAAATATTGAGAGTGAAATTTATGTCAAGAACGCCTTAAAATACCAATTTAACAGATTAAATCCAAATGTCCTATACATATTTGACCACTTGTCTATTTTCAGCTTCATGTTGAATAATGGACTTGAAGGATTCTACCAGGCCAACGCGGCCGCCGCCCATGATATTGCAGCACAGAGAAGCCGTGGAGCCCAGCCTTGCCATGCCCCCACGACCGTCGTGGCCTCATCACGCGCAGTCAACGGCTACGACACAGAGGACATGGACACCACGGGAGGCGCCCCGGCCGCGACGTCCGCCATACCCACACAGCACCACAGGTCTAACGCTACTACTTCTGCTATTTTACCCATTGCCAACCCCCAAAGACAGCAGCAGAGGCGCCGAGCCTACCCAGGAACACAAAACCGTCCCTCACACTTACAGCGACTTGTATGATAACGTAGCTTTAGGAAGTTTTTTAAAAAACTTTTTTTTTCCCACTCTTGCAATTATTTTTTTTTCCCAAATATATCAATATAATAGGGTACCATCATGGAATTTTTGTATGACTTGTGATACAGATTATAATTTCAATGGTTTCATTCTGTGGTCTGTTCTTCAGTCTTGTAGCTAATAATTAAGAGCTTTTGTTGGAGTGGGCATAATATTTCTTGCCATGGTCAAAATAACTCCAAAGTTTTTAAATGCTAAATAATTTTTTTTTACTTCCAAATTGTCTTATTGTTCTCTTCCTTTGTCATTCATGGATGTGAGGGATATTTCATACGGACAATTCTACCGAGAATGCTTTGTTTCTTTCCAATAGAACACATTTGGGTTGTTTTGTTCTTGTGTGGCCAGTCTTGCCCTCCGTGTTTGGCCAGTCATGCCTTCCATGTCTGGCCAGTCATGCCTTCCGTGTTTGGCCAGTCATGCCTTCCATGTCTGGCCAGTCATGCCTTCCATGTTTGGCCAGTCATGCCTTCCATGTCTGGCCAGTCAGGCCTTTTCCATCCAGCAAAATAACTCATTGACTCCTAACATTGAAATTTGGTGAAGAAAGCCCCGTGGAAGAATTCATGCATGAGATCCTTGGTTCAATCCATGATCCTTGGTTGATTCAGGGATCCTTGGTTCATCCTGTGATCCTTGGTTCATCCTGTGATCCTTGGTTCATCCTGTGATCCTTGGTTCATCCTGGGATCCTTGGTTCATCCTGTGATCCTTGGTTCATCCTGTGATCCTTGGTTCATCCTGTGATCCTTGGTTCATCTTGTGATCCTTGGTTCATCCTGTGATCCTTGGTTCATCCTGTGATCCTTGGTTCATCCTGTGATCCTAACAGCTGAACAAACAACAGCTAGACACAAATCAACAATTTTCTGAATGAAACTCTTCATTTCTGAATTGCCAAGTGCTACAATGGTCATTAGCAAAGAGCAGTTGCTCTCATGTCACTTAGACAAAAACACTATAATCCCCAGGTCATTTTTTTTCCCCATGCCAATGTTGGATTAAAGCTGAGGGAGTTGGGCTTTTTTGTTTTGTTTGGGGAATCATAATAACTTGAAATGTTTATCTGTGATAAAGTAATGACATCCACCAGATAAGGTCTGTTAGACAGAAGCAGTCAATGATGCTATATGCAAGAGAGGGGGGGATGAGGTTATAATACCAACAGGTGGCCATTTTGTCTTTTGGTCATATATATTTTTTTATCAATGGTCTGTTTGTTTATTGTAGTAAACAAGTCCCTTAAATTTTCTAGCTGTCTGATCTAATGGCTATTTCTAGTTTTGATTTTATCTCTACTGCCAAGGAGACATATTAGAAACCTTGAACTTATTTAGTGGATTAGCGGGAAGAACCATTTCATTTAATCAATGTGTCAGTCAAAATTATCTTGAAATCAATTTGCTAGTCTATTTAAATATTTATTAATATTTTTAATTTACCTATTTAGAATCCACGTCCGTGCCGCTCCCCCCCCCCCCACACAACAGCTATCTGCTCCCCCACCCAATTTTTCTATCTTTTGGGCTCTTCTAAGGCTTCAAGGAGATATTTCTATAAAACAACTAGATTTTCCTACCGGCACAGGGCGGGGTGAATATTTTTATCCTGAATGTCTAAAAGAAAAATCTTACTAGCCATTATCTCAGCATATTTATTAGTATAAATCATATGACACTTTAATTTCCCCAGCCATCCCATTTGTGTCTTCTTGTCACACTTACACCAAAGGTGCCTGGTCTATCGTACCAAATTTGTACACTCCGCTTGCATATACCATATTTTCCATAAATAGAAATTTCAGGAAATGCTCTAATTCAGAAGTTATCACCAGTCAGACAGTCCAAATGGGGATCCACAACCGCACTCGACCAACCCCACCCCCACCCCCTGAAATGAACTCAAATCCCGGGTTGTTAAATCTGTCTTTTTGCTTTTGCTGTAAAGTTTTTATGTTGATGGCATGCTTCAGTGGTGCAGCTCAAACTGTTGTGGGTTTTTTTCTTTAATAAGCATGGGTTGTGTGTAACATTGTCTGCCTTTATGTTTTGTCTTGAACTCTAATTAATAATAATAATAATCCTTACAATTTCTTCTCTCTGTGAGGGAACCTTGTTTCTATAGCCTCTGGGCGGTTTCTGTTTTTTTTTTTTAAAAACTTCCCTGTAGCGACCACACAGAAAATAATGGAGTAAATGATTTCTCACCCATCTGTAAATAAACAATGTGGTATAGCTATGCTGAGGCCCCTTGCCCCCCAACACCATCAACATTCTACTGGAGATTTATTTTTGAAGAAGATATCACTAAGCATACGTCCATCTCAATGTTTTCAGTGAGGAAAAGGCGTCAAGTTTTGGGGTCAGAAGACCTTAACTATGTTTTGACAATACTTTAAAATAAACACTATGTTTTGACAATATTTAACAACTTCCATCTGGGTACTGATTGGAAAAATAAACTTTTCCTTGCTTATTATAGTATCAAACTTATTTAATACTTTATTAATTAATAGAATTATCCCACATCTAGGTATTGATGATTTTTAGAAATACATTCATTTGGGTATAAGTAACATAAATAAGTCATGAGTACTTCCTGATAATGAAAAATGCTTTTAATTTCAAAATTTCTTCCACCGTCTCAAAATTTAAACATTCTCCCACCAATGCCACATCAACTCTCAGCCTTAAAGACACTTCCCAACAGCATTATCCATCCCTTTCTTTTGTTTATTTGTTAGCCTGCTGGTTTGAATCTGTACCTTTAAATCTGCTGAATTTGTCAGCTTGTTTGATTGCAAGTGCTCTCACTCTTATAGCCATATGATCATAAGGTCATTGTAAGTAGCAGGGCCATGAGTAGGTCAGTCCATCGTGTCCCACTGCTTGTTGGTCATTGTAAGTAGTAGGGCCATGGGTAGGTCAGTCCATCATGTCCCACTGCTTGTTGGTCATTGTAAGTAGCATGGCCATTGGTTGGTCAGTCCATCAGTGTGCTATGTCTCACCGCTTGTTTTATGCTCTTCTGATCTTGGTTAATTAAATCATTTAACATTAGTTTCATGGAAGAAGTACCATGTGTTTAGCTTTTATACATCAGACACATATATATTGCACTAAATTTTTATTCTTCAGGGATATGGAACTATACAGAATATTCTGATAATTGTATCTGTTATAAAGCAATATAAATTACACTAAACATCAATTTCAAGACACTAGTAATGAACTAGTTAAAAAAAAAATCTATACATTGGACAGTCAGGCAGATAATTTAAATTATTAATGAATTCATTCATTAGACAAGGAAACATCAGCCTGTTAAGAGAAGTCTTTGTTTTTTTTATTTACAAAACAGGGAACGTTATAATATAGTGCAGAGACCATTTTTTTCGAGGAGTTTAATAATATACAATCAGATCATTATCTTTACAACGTACACTTTTGACACATACAGCAATACTGTGAACATCCTATCATCAAATTGTCATCAAATTTATTTGTATAAACATTCTTTCCTCTGTCCCATCTCCCACATCCTTTTTTTTTTTCTTTCTCTCTTTATTTTCTTTTATAACAGACGCTCCTGTACCATTGATTAACACTAATGTGATGGGGAGCAATGGTGTTAAAAAAATACATTGTCTTGGTAATGAATTAATTATTTTAACTCCACCTTACTTATAGCTAGTGTGTACATGTTGTATGTATGGGATAAGAGTGGTGTCAGTTTTTTTTTTTCCCTTAGTGCCTAGCTGCTCGGTGTATACATAATTCTATTTAACAGTGTGCACAACTGCTTGTTAAACTTCACTTCTGCATGAGACTGGTTTCGTTTTGTAAAAAGTATAAAACTTATGAAATATTTGTTTATATTTAAAAGAAAATCAGTAATTCTGAACTTAAATTTTTTTTTATGTGAATATGCACCAGGCAGAAAATCAAGTGACTTTTAAAATATGGCCTTGATAGTTACTCACATAATGGTTAATTATTCTGAGCCTGGTGTTATAAAAAGAACCTTGTAATAGTATATCAAGCTAAAAGTACTAATTAAATTAGTGGAACAGTCATCTTAGTTAAAAATTAACCCAAATGTCAAAATAAAGTGTCTTGACCATTTAATTAACCCTAATGTCAAAAAACATTTCTTGCCTGGCCAGTCTCCACCACTTGATGCTCTGCTGCTACATGCCTTAGGGTTCACATCACCATTCACACTTTTTTTTGTGTTGCCTGTAGCTACAACTTGTTATTTTTGTAGCCTGTAATTTCTTCATTTGGTTTAAGCTAACTCTCCCATTGAAGAGTCATCTACCTCATGGTAACTAATTGTGGTTTGACAGGAAAGCCTTTGCTTTATTAAAAAAATATCCAATATTTAAATCTCAAATACCAATTATTATTTATAGATGAATGGTAACGCATTAATATAGTTATTAGTTAATTAATGTGCACATTTTTTTTGTGAGTCATTTATTTTCATGCTTCTTCTTCATGACCCATTGACATTTGCTTAAAGCAGATAAACATAACCCCATATGATAATTATTATAATAAAGCATACACAAGTACTAATAAATGAAGAAATCAAACTCGACAATAATCTGTTAAATTATAAACAATTTGATGTTCTTGGTTACTTTAAAAAAAATCTGGGCATGGAGACTAAAAATGAAAGTTTTATACCTAGATGTAGTGTAATTGCCAGTCTAGAATCTAGGTCTATAGATAGAACCATGCTCATTCATTACAAACGACCTGCATGGGGTAAAATGAACTGCTGTGTGCCGTAATCTGTTTAATCTCACCCATACTTCCAATCCAAGCAATATTTACATTTTATTTATTTTGACACTGTAGTTGTTTTCTCTCTTTCACTAAGTTCTGGTTCACATGCAGCAATGGGTTTAATTCTTCTGCAGTCTGTTTAATAAAATTGAGTTAAGATTTTTAAAAATTAAAAACCTGAATTAAAGAAGCGCTTTTAACAAATAAAAATTGCTAAGTGTTTTTTTAAAAAGCCAGAATGTTATAATTTTTAAAAAATGTAAATTAAAGGGACATTACCCTGTTAGTTCTGAAATTTCCTTTTCCCTCTTTGTCTTTTATTGGAGCAAGTTGTTGATGGATTAGTTACGTCCCTTAACTCCACATAACAACCTCTAATCCTTCACTTATTCAGACACTGCTTGACAGTCGGCTTGTACTTTGTCTTATCTCATCAAATAGAATCATCACGCCTAGACAGCCTTTTTACTCTACTTGTAGACAAAATGTGGGTGAGGCTGCAATCAGGCTTATAGATTAGTAGATGAATAATATGTTGACGGGATGTGACTGAGCCTGATGGAACGAGACAAGACAACAATCTGTCAGGCTCACTGATACCCTGTTTAAATATTGTTTGTCCACTTACTCTACCCTCACTCTACTTGTATTTGTATCAACCCTTCGCACCAACTTAGACGTTTCTTTCCCATCCTCATATCTATCAATGTATATTCAATTAAGGCAAATTATTTTCATGTTAAAGTAAATTTTAAAAAATATCTTTTCTATTTGTAACTTCTGACCTATGTAAGTTATTTTAAAATATTAATTTCATTATTTTCTACACACAATAAAAAAAAAGTTAATTGGTTAAATTTAATAACTGTTAAAAGTTTGAGTAATTCATTAGATATTTAATACATATATTAGGGCTGCGGAAATTAACAATTAATTAAATGTTCAAAAAATCTTAATCAATGAAAATCAATTTGATCGATTAAAATATAAGAAAAATATTTCTAATATTTTTTTCTTCTAGTTTATTAATAATTTATATTCTTTGTTACTTACATACTTCTCCCTCATATTATTATTATTATTATTTATTTAGAAATGCATACGTAAACAAAACATTTTTTTTTTTCCTTATTTCTCGCATCGCAGAACAAATTAGCTGTTTTACGTCACAAAATTTGGGAGCCATTGAATTACCGCAACTATACCGATTTCGTTAATAAAAATACAATTCGGAACTTAACAGAATTTATATATGCTTTAAAAAATATAATCAATCTATTAAATTTTCCAGATTATTGAAAAAAACATTTTTAATCACTACCATCCCAAATATATATATATATATATATATAATTTCCTTTTCAATAGTTAATATATATTCCCCTTTTTATTTTGTGATCAATAAAACTTGTTCTTTTTCAAAAGTTGGAAAAAGGCTGTGTTTTTTTTTTTGCAAGTGACATATTTATTAACTGGATGAAGTGGTTGTAATGCAGTCAGTCCAAGGCTTGCTATTCAAATGTTTCACTGTCTGATAAATGTATGCAGGTCAAAGTTGAATTATTTTCACCAATGAGATCAACATTTCTTTTAAAAACTTAATTTTGGGCTATATCTCCATATACCCTGTCAATTCCATACACATGGTGACAAACTACAACCGTTGATGTGTCTACTAACACGTGCTTTACCTCATAACATGTATAAAAAAAAAATTAGTCATAAATTGACAAAAAAAAGTTTTTCGTGGGAGGTCGATGTAAAAATCAGATTGCCACAGTAATAAATATCTGGTCAAAATGAGTTGACCCTAACATTTTTTTTGGCAGGATATTATCATTTTTTCTATACAATATCATAGTTTAAAAATCAAGAGACAATCCAGTAGGCATCTTGTGTAGAACAAAGTAGCTGGTGTTTGTCTATTGCGATCTATTGGTGCACATTATGCTGGTCTGATTAGATGATCATGTTGATATGAACTAGTTCCTAATTTGTCTGCTACTGTCAATTATATTTTTCCCCTAATGACTCTGATTGGGGCAAACATTCAGCTGATTGTTGAATCAATGTTTCCAGTAGGATTTCACTCAATATGATATTAAAATTTTAAATGATCTATCACTAAGGGCTTCCCCCTGAACCCTAGAAAAAGCCTGGCTAAAGGAATTGGTCGTTCATAGGTGCGGTCTGGTGGATTCGTAAGTGTGTACTCAAAAACCCAGGGGCTTCCAATGTTAGTTAGATGAATGTTTGTTCTATGGGAGGGGAAAGGAAAGGTTTTAAAAAGTAAATATGTAATGTATCCAGGGCCCTCTTATGGAGAGTACTAGTGTTTCAGTGACAGAAACAGTGATATTTTTTAAAAAGGGATATATATTATATTATTTCTTAATATATATTTTTTTAAAGTTCACATTGACCGATGTAATGGAATCATTCATTTTCTGCTGTGTGAGATTGGTGGCTGTAGTTCTTAATGGGGTACCATGGTGCAATTGTTTCCTGCTCAAATATAAATAATGGTTAGATACATTCGCAATGGATTGGTAGTGATTTCTCATTTAAAAATTACCCTGCGCTCCTAGTTGTAATAAGATCCACATTTTTAAATCTACCATTGCTCACCACTATTCTCCCCACTCCAGCATCAACATTTTTTTTTTAAATTGTGGGAAGATGGGAGTTTGCTCATATTGTTGGATGCTTCTAGCACAACTATTAGAAGCCTTTTTAAAATATATATATTTGTTTATCCCAAACACTGTGTTTCAAATTGAAACAGGAAGCACATTTATCATTTAATTTCTGCCCTCTGAGATTTGTGGTAAGAAATAGAATTGTATTTGTATATTGTCAGCATAATCTTTGCAAACTGCTCTCTTGTCTCTCTTTTTTTTTTTTAAATCTGTTAATGGTGATATACATTCTAATCATCTGCCAGGGACTGATCTTTTAGTTTACTCATATCCCCCCACCCCGAACTAAATCACGTGACAATGTTTGACAGCAGCCAACATTTTGACAGTTGTTTTCAATCTTGTTTCATTTGTCAGCCTTGTCACAGCTTTTCCACTTGAATTTTCAAACAAGTTTACATCTCATTGTCATCCATGTCTCTTATTTGCGATTTTCTTTTTAAACAACACATATGGAATAGGTATTAATTTGAATGAAGAAAAAGAGCAATATCTCTAAGCTCTAAATATAATTTCAATTGTACATCTCTCAATCCCGAGAAGTCTGTTATATTGTCACCTAATATTCCCAAAACATCTTCTAAACGTTTTCTACCCCAGCCAGGACAAAGCTGAAATCTTCAAAAAATATATATAACTTGCCCGATTTCTTTTATGATTCTTAAACCTTTTCCTCACAAGTAATGCGTCACATTTTAAAAATGTATCCTGTCTCTAAAGTTGTGCAGTTTTCACTGGCCAGTAACACAACATAAAAAAGTCATAGTTAGTTGCATCTTTGCGAATCTGACCTACGAACTTGGGGACGGTTGTCTCTTGCCCACTCAGGTAAAGCCTCGTAAGGGTTTTCCCCAAACCTTTTTGATGAGCTCATTCATAATTGTAAATAACTACTTAGATATTTTATTTTTTTTGATGTTCAAAGTTATGGATGTGACTGTGTCTGGAAAATCTATTTTTATTTGTGTTTTCCAAGAAAATGAATGATGTTTCTGTGGTTGCATGCGATTATGATTGGATTATGATTGTACTCGTTACTTTTGCTGCCAAAAGTAGGCGCCTTCTTTTAAAATCAATAAATATTTATTTGATCTATTTTCTTTTTTTTTTTAAACTGTTTATAAATATTGGAATGTAATGAAAATAATACTGCAACTACCTGTTATTTATTGATGTCACTCATGTATTGTATCTCCAGTTTCAGAATTGTGTGCTTTATTTTTCTTTGTTCCCCCCAAAATTATGTTATTTTTGTTGTTTTTTTTTTAAAATAGGATTTTTTATTTACAAGAGCAGATGCATCATTCTTATTTTATTTTTATACTAAAAGATCATATATTAATATATTGTTCCTTAGAGAATAATTTTCTTTTTTTCAAGAATTTTATAAATAGCCTTTTGATGGCATAGAGTTAAAATATTAAAAACTTCATTGCTTATTTCCCCTCACACATATTTTTTTTTCTTTTTTGCTGGTTTCTATGGCTAGAAATAGAAATTTTATTTGATTCACCCCCTCCCCCCATCACTCAAATGCAACTACAAATGCAATATGTTAATGTAATGAGTACACACCCTGGTGTGCAAGTGTCGCAAAGGTTTTGTGACTTGGTGTACCTAGGGTGAGACCAACTGTATTTATATTTTTGTTCCACTAAATGGATGAAGCCTAATCTAATAAGGGTAATGGGTGGTGAAGCAACTTGTTTATTTTTCTTCCTCTTGATATTACTATATAAATATATATAAAGCTTTCAATGGTTGGATATTTTTGTTTATCAAAATCATCACCTTTAATTAAATGGCTTTACTTTTGACATCCAGATGGCATGTATGAAGCATGCTCAAATTTGTAATGTAGAAATATAGAACACCAGCATGTTACAAAATATTTTAAGAAAAAGATACATTAAAAAAAAAAGAAATTAAAAACATGAAAGCTCTTAACTAATATTTTTGAATTGTTCTGTGTTTATTTTTTTGTGTGCATGTCACAGTGCTATTTTATTTTTCATTGCCTCTCACAATATCATGAGCCATTTTCACCATACACATTTTTTTGTGTGTGGTCCTCCTGCTTATCTGTTTTTTGCTGTGCGGTTTAACTGTAATTAAAAAGAAGGGGCCACTTTATTAACAAGTCATGAAATATGTAGAAATTTTTAGTTAATTTTAAATAAGTTTAGCACTGATGATTGAAAATTAGTTTATCTTTTTTTTTTCCATTAAAAAGACTAATAGAGTGCTTTTCCTCTGTAGGTGTATTTCTCACTAGACTGTTGTTGTGTTTTGGTTGATTTAAATATTGGGACCCTACAGCTATATTTTACTAAACTACCGTCAAGGTTTATATAATAACAGCAACAGAAAACAGTGTAAATTTGATTAATGTATAGATATTTTTTGTGTCCTATGTCCCCAGTGTGAATTCTGTAAATGAAAAAATGTTAGTACAAACAAAAACATCTTGACCTCAAACGTTGTACTGTAACAACATAAATTCTTTCCACTTTCTCCTCCATCACATTCTTGTTTGGAAGGCTTTGGCCTGGGCATTTTTCCAGGGTGATTTGTTCTTTCTTTGTAGCCAGTGAACCTAAGACTTTAATGCAGCAAAGGTTGCCAGTGAACCTAAGACTTTTAGGCAGCAAAGGTTGCCAGTGAACCTAAGACTTTTAGGCAGCAAAGGTTGCCAGTGAACCTAAGACTTTTAGGCAGCAAATATTGCGGGAAGAAAGGAGAAGTGCAAAAGAGTTGAAATTGAATGAATTAATCGTTACGGTTGGTTGCAATGACCTATTTGTAGCCTATCTGTTCATATTCTTCCATTTATGACATACCTCATCTTCATTCAGTTCTCCTTTCAGGCTTTTCACACTTCTAAGCTTGTAACTTCTGAGCAATTCTATTAGCTATAAGGTTTTGGACTATGACTTTTTAAGTGTCTTAATGATTAATGGCTACTTTTGGCTACTCATAATTTACGTGAAAACAATGTGATCATATATTAATTGCTTTGAATAAAACTGACAATTTTAAGCAACACCAATTTTCAGTACAATTTTGCAGACTAAATTTTATCAAGCCATATTTTTAAAAAAATGTTTTGCCTTAATCAAGTAGTGCTTAACCTTTAATGAATGGAAGTTTCTTACATAAAACACATGAAATAATATCCTGTAGAAACTGACATTAACACAAACTTAAAGGGTCTCATTGGCAGAGTGGAAGACAAATCTACTGCCAATTCTAACAGCAGATATCCAGTCCTCTGACAAAGTCAATTGTACTCCACCTTCATTAGTTGTGTGCGTGTAACAACCAGTAACAGGATGTCAAACACTAAACGTTTCATTAAAATTAACAGTTGATTCTTGACAATCATTTTTTCCTGGGTGATATGAACATTCTAAGATATAATTATAAAGCTGGTTGCAGATTGCCTTAGATTTTGGGTGAAAGTTAAAGTGATATTTTTAGAGACTAATATGAAGACTAATGGAAATCTCTGAAATGATGTTGGCATGTAATAATAGATATGCTGACACAACTGCATCTGTAATGATTGCCCAACTGGAGGTATTAATTTTAACAGAAGTAACAATTCTAAAAGATTTTCCATAATGCTTACTGCTAAGGTAAGCAATGAATGAAATTATATGGGGAATCTATATTTAAATAAACTACACAACAAAAAAAAACAACACATTAATCCGCGCATCATGAATACTTTGATTTGGGTAACACACTATATTAGTGTAAGCCACTAATATTTTCCTTATTTATTTCAGTATTACCATTTAAATGTTATATCAATTTAAAAGTATAACTGAAATAAATAAAAGATTAAACTGTGAGGACAGTAAACTTGAATAATTAAAAAAAAGAATTAGATTAAATATTCATTTCCTAGGTGACCTGTCAAAACGGTTGCGGTCAAACAGCCCTGGTCCACTCAACACCGGACAAAATGGCCCCAGACAATTAGGCCCTGGTCAAAACGACCCAAGACCAAATGTTTAAATTTTTTGTTACACAAAATTTACATCGTTAAAACTTTTTAAAAAAAACTTTATTTAACTTTTTCACCTTTTAAGAAAGTGGTCAAATTGTAAAATTAATTTCTTGTGATGACATTATATTATTTCTTCTCAACAACTGTGACTTGCTATCATATAGGGTGACTGTTGTTCAATTGTTTCTTGTGACGTTATTATTATTGTTTCTTGTGAATTAAAACAGACACTGACTCGGTGAGTAAAAATACTGATATAATATTTGAGTGTAATTTTATTCAAATAATATCTATTAGTTCAGAGCCAATTTGTATGGGGCCGTTTTAACCAGGGCTGTTTTTTTGGGTTGAAAAATTGCCAGATTAGTGCTTACTCTAACAGTAGGCATTATTACATCATTAAACCCTTTAGAAGTGCCAGATTAGTGCTTACTCTAGATAACCAGTTGCAAGCTATTGTGTAACTAGTGAATTTGTTGACTTTCCTAGTGATTGTGCCACTGTCTTTTGTTGAGGATAGAGATTTAACTTAAGCCAACTGCAGCAGCTGTTTGCTATTAATGTCAAGAGATTATCTGTTATGGTAAGGTAGAAAGAAAGTTTACTTGTATGGTTGAAGATCTGGGTCATCTACTTTAAAGTAGAAAAAACTCTTGGTTTCAGAAAGTGACATTTTCGTTTATTTATTTATATATATATATATTTATTTATTTATTTATTTGAAGAGGTTTAGTAAAAAACATAAATCACACAACTGCAATTTTTTATTTAAGATAAAATTCCTGCGGTTCTTTATAAGAATAGAATGAACCAATGAAGATGCTTTTTTTTTTTACAAAGTTCTCTAAAATGATTTAACATCCATCCAAAGTTTCATGCTGCTTTTCATGACCCAAATATTTTTTAGAACACTAAAATACACCTGGTATAAATAATTGAACAAGACAAAATAAGTTGAATTTATTGTTAAATTCCCCATTTGTTTTTAAAACTTAAATTAAAGCCACCTTAATAACTTATTTGATATAAATCACACTGACCCCATGTTTTACTTGTTTGATGTAAATCAAAGTGACCCCATAATTTACTTATGTGATATAAATCAAAGTGACCCCATATTTTACTTATTCCATGGTTAGACTTGCGTAGACTAAACACAATATGCTTCATCATATTTCAACTTTGTCCTTTCTGTAATTTTATGTCTTATACTCTTGCCAGAATCTGTTTATGATTTATGCTTAGGATGGTGCAGGGGGCATGTAGACTACATACATTAAAAAACTTTGTCTAGCATGTTGTTGTGGGGAGCAAAGCTCACTCTTACTCAATACCAATGTATTGTTTACTATGGTTACAATTGTATTTGGCCATTAATTACCTGGAAAAGTATGGTATGACTGTAAAATTGGCTTTTAATATCTGTGAATCAAAAATATTAAATGATTAAAAATATGTTAATTGAAGAACTGACTAAACAGTACAAGTATTAATGGAAATCATGTGTAATTATTAGCACTAGAAACTTGAACATTTGTTGTTTTTTTTGTTTTTTTTTGCTTCTTGTAATCTAATGAAATTAAAAAACTAGAAGTTGGACGTTCATTTCGATACAAGTACATTTGACACTCTGAATAAATTTTTAAAATGTAATACATTCGATTTATATTTACAGGAGATGAATTCAGAACCAACCAATAGCGTCTGTGAACATGAATTCAGAACCAACCAATAGAGTCTGCCAACATGAATCATGCAAATGTTTGCTGCCAGTGATAGTTCCTTACTTAAGCCCAACTTTGTGTTCTGCCAGTTGCATCTGGAGTGGTGTGCACTTAGTTGTGTGATACGGAGAAAACTGATGTGATGTGATGTTTGAGCCTAAATGCATGAAAGGAGTCTGGGATTATTTCATTATAAACTACATTTGTTCTTGTGATCGTATGGGTGCATTAATGTTTTGCTATTTATTATGATTGTTAATTCTTCATTTCATTGTAATTTATAAATAATAATTATTTTTTGAAAAAGCAAGAATTATTGTAAAGGAATTTTTCTCAAGCAAAAAGCAAAACAAATAAATATTTAAGTTTTATTATGCATATTTTTTAAGTCATTGAGTTCATTTTGAAAAGTCAATTTATGTCATACAACATGTCAACTCTCTCTCTTTTTTTTTGGTTTTGTTTTCAATTAGTAAAACTCATGTTAAACAACTTCCAATCGAAAATAAAATGTGTATAGCCTATAGACCTCACACAGACTAAAATTATTCTTGTCATTTTTTTATTGTCAGACATCCGGAATAAATAATTTTTGAAAGTTTTAACTGTAAAAGTTCTCCTAAATTTGTTGGGTTTATTTTTTTGCCGAATGTTGGATGAAAAAAATAATCATGGTCACAATTGCTTTTTTTTTTTTGGTCTTCTAATACTTCTATGTAATGTAACCAACTTTTAAGATCTTTAATTAATATATCTGTGATGTACTTGGATTTTCTATTGTCTCCTGTAAAGTCGTTGAATTTGATTTACGATTTTAAGATTAGGTGCAGCAACTTATATCTTACAAAAGGCTTTAATGGTCTAGCGGTTTTAAAAAATTCTTTATGCTTCATTTAAGTATTTTTAAAAAACTGTAAAAATGTGTAAGTAACCTTGCAGATATCTCTGTTCCTTACAAGTTAAATGAAAATTTACTAATTTCCTCAAGTGAACTTTCATCCCTGAGTCACTGCATAAAACAGGATTTTCATCTCCATAATTGGTGTCATCAGAAACGCCAAATTGATTCATAGCTGCTACTTGATGTAACGTAGAGTGTGGCTCTCATCAGTGGCGTCGCTAGGGGGGTGCGGAGGGGGCGGGCCGCCCCGGGTGACACCATCAGGGGGGTGACACCAGACTGTAAAATTCTATATATTACCGTTATTTGGCACTGGAAAACTCGGAGGAGTTCTATGGGTTAAATCGTGAGGGGGTGACACCAAAAGCTACCGCCCCGGGTGACACCATGAGCTACCGCCCCGGGTGACACCAACACTAGTGACGCCTCTGGCTCTCATGTGATTTAAACCTCTTACTCATACTAGGATATTTATTAATCTATTCAAACAGTTTTTGGGGGGTTTTTTTGTCATGAAAGCTGATACACAATTCTAGTAGTAGTAAACATTGATTCCATAGATTGAACACCTCAGTAGAGTAACATTTCTTATCAAACCAATTGTATCAGATTATTTGTTCCTGTGGTTCACGTGATATTAAATCATCTTTTCAAATTAGGTTCTTGGTCCTTGTCTATTAATATTAACAAAACCTTATTTTTCCTTCATAAATATTTTGTGGACAATTGTTTCCATGATTTGTGTCTGTTTTTCTCAAATCCATTACATCCAGTTTGTTAATTTTTAATTCTTATTCTTTAATTGTGTGATCTTTTCTTTAACCTTCAGTTATGGCAAGTTTCTTTTTCTAACATTTCTTAAAAATAATAATTCTATGTTTTACAGAAATCAACACACAAAAGTAAAACCTGTACACTTTTACCAAAAATGTAAAACTGATGTCACCAGTTTTAGTTGGTATGTGTAAGAAAGAGGGGATGACCTTTCTAGTAGTTTTATAAACCCTGCTGAATGAAGTGGAGTGGGAAAGAAAATAAATAAATAAACTGAGATTAGACACTCCAGTATTAAGTTAGATTCATTCAAATACTGGAGGGTCATACCCTGAGTGGTTGGGTTGTGGGGCCCGTCCACAACAAAAATAGTGATAACTAGCAAGGCTGACATTCCTTTAACATAGCATCAATAGCTGTCAAAATCTTGGTTCACTTCATTTTTAAGTAATCTTTCATGTATTCTATGTATTATTTTTTGTGTGTATTTTTTAAAGTCCCATAACCTCTTTTTTTCGAGGTCATAGGGGATTCTAATGTTTCCATTAGAACATTCTCAGGCTTAATAGACACTGGCGGCGCCCATCCCTCTCCAGGTCAGTGGAGGGCTTTCTTAGCATTAGTCATTTCTCTACATTTTTATAGTGGCTTTTAGGTGGGCTCGATCCCATGCCCCTCAGCTTGTGAGGCGAGCGCACTATTGACTTTGCTACTTGAACTAATATCATTGAAATCTTTATCTCTATTATTAACTAGGATCCTCTTGTCTTATCTAAAAGACGCTTCTTCTACACAGAAGACTATTGCGTCCACAGACCATGTCGGTCTGTTGGCAAGTGGCGCAGTGTTCACAGACCATGGCCATGAGGGTTCCACGCTTTACCCAGCCGGGTTTGTTTCCCCTAATTAGTGTTAGGTATCCATTCAGAGCTGGGTGGACTCAGGGACACCCTTGGCACTGGGAACAAATTCCTGCCTTCCCATGGATTTGAACGCCATTGGTACGCCAGCCGAGGGGGCATGCCATTTGACCAATGTGCCTCTCATACAACAACCTGGTACATTATAGTTAGGTTTAGAGAGTAGAAGGCACAAGAGACAAGCTAATAAAAATAAGTATCCTCCCTAACTGTGCATGACTTTGGTGCGCAGTTGACAATTATTTTCTTGGTTAATAATTTTTCTTCATTTTTAAAAATTAAATAAAACTACATGATGAAACCATGGTTAAAATTTTAATTTCAACAATTCAAATTGAAAGAAATATCATATCAGTGATATAATATCATATATACACAAATTTACATATAAATTAAAATGTAAATAACAATGCTACTTTTACCTTTTAATTTACATTTTTAGCAATATTCCATAAATGCATATAATTTCTTTCAATGTGTCTTTTAAATATTGGAAAGCAAGATATACCACAATGGCATTACTGTTTATCTATTTTTATACTTTAATCAACACCTTAGTTGATTCTGTTCCAAACAGTATGAACAAGATGAAAATAATTATGACTACTTCCTCTTTACTAGTTCACTACTTGTAGATATTTTTTTTAATACT
The DNA here is from genome assembly GCA_002072015.1 of Radix auricularia. Taxonomy (NCBI): domain Eukaryota; kingdom Metazoa; phylum Mollusca; class Gastropoda; family Lymnaeidae; genus Radix; species Radix auricularia. The sequence goes on along the minus strand of MUZC01004692.1, from coordinate 70,338 downwards.
CAACTTATACATGAAATCAGGCTAAGTGTTATAGCTCCTTATTCTATTAATTTATAACATCATTGAAAAAAAACATAAATTATCTCACACATCATAGCATTACAATATCTTAAACACATCATACCCTTTACTTTAAAAGATTAGTTAAACTTACATTAATGAGCACATTCTTTCCTATCAACATTTGCTACTACAATCTTTCCCATCAACATTTACTGCTACAATCTTTATATCAACTTTTGCTACTACAATCTTTCCTATCAACATTTACTACTACAATCTTTCCTATCAACACTTACTACTACAATCTTTCCTTTCAACATTGGCTACTACAATCTTTCCTTTCAACATTAGTTACTATATTATTTCCTATCAACATCTGTTACTATATTATTTCCTATCAACATCTGTTACTATATTATTTCCTATCAACATCTGTTACTCACAGACCTCAGCAGTAGACCCAAGAAATCTGCTGCCAACAGATGAGTCCATCCTCCCGATCTCAGCAGGCTGATATCTTACATTATAACAGGTACTGGACAAGGGGAAATGGCTTCCCCAGACTGTCCCAAGTTTCCGTTTCATATCAAGTGAGACAGCACAATGAAATATACTTCAAACTTTTAGAGCTGTCCCCATGACTGCAGATTTCGCTTATAACAAGCCAGACTGCACACTGGAACATTGGTCTTTGAGCAAACAGACGTCCTCTTGTTGTGACAGCCCTGTACACCACACAGCTGGACTTCTGGGTAGGACCTGGGGATGTAGTAATGTCAATGTTATGATTGACTCCCTGTTTCTCAGACTAATTTGGTCATGGGAATCAGAGTAAAAACAGCATCAAAAAAATTTAAACTGGACTTTTAAATTTTAAAAAGTAAATTTAAACATTTTAATTTTTTCAAGAATAATTTTTGTGAAATAAAATGTTCAAAATATTTTTTTTTACAAATAGCTGCCAAATTAAACAAAGTTTCACAGGTTGTATGTTGTTGAAAATTTGACCATTTACTGCAGAATTTCTTTAACAATATGAAATAATAATGTAACTTCAATAGTATTTTAAACTTATCTTCAAGTTTGAATTTTCTAATCTGATGAGTATGACACTGACCTAGCTATTTGATGAGACAGGGGAAATGCCACGTCTGGGGGTAAAATGACACAGATGCCGTCTAATCTGTTCCTGTAGATGATACGTGGAACAGTGCTGCGTTTGCCACCTTTTGGAGTCTAAAAAATGAAGACATTTTTGGAGTGAATTTTTTAACAATCAATCTGTATTTAGCATAGCCGACTTACTTATTATCTCCAATAATCTTTTTTAAAAGAACAAGAAAGAACGCTTAATTTTTTAGAGGATAATTCCCATATTAAAAATGGAAAAAAACAGTCTAAACACCAGAAGTAAAGCTGTTATCAAATCAGTTGTTTAACTTCTATTTCACTTTAGCATCAACACAAACTTTCAATTAATATTCCTAGTAAATCCAAGGCAAATGTTTCAGAACAGATAATGAATGAAGAAATTTTAATAGATATTGTGCTATTTACTTTTTTTTACATGATTTTTATCCATGGATGCACATTAATTCCACAGTTTTTAGAATTCCTAAGGATAAATTTATGAATTTTTAATTACACAATATATTAAAATAGGGAACTTTAAAAAATGTGTTTTATTTCTTGGAAATATATCTCTCAGTGATATTTTTAATATTAAAATTTTATATAGGCACAAAAATGGAAAGTTTAATCAGGGCAAGACTGCTAATCCATACATCATAAATATTACCTGGTGAAATTTATTTTAAAACCAAATTAGGTTCCCTTCATCAAGATGTGAATATTATAAAACTAAACATGAAAAATTTGATTACTAAAAATGTACAATGTACGTCTGATAAAACATCTTGAATAAAACTTTAAATACTACCTTTCCAGATCTTTTTAGCTTGCTATCTTGTTTCTTCAAAAGTTTGTGCACAGTTTGATTCTGAAAGAAGAAAGTGTGTTTTTTTTTAATGAAGAAATCCTTGTAACTCACTTTTAACATCACTTGAAGTATTTAACTGAGATCATTTTAAAACAGCTGGCAATAGGATCAGAGACAAAACAAAAGTATATAAGAATAATTAAATGCAAGTTGTTTTCTAAAGAAGAACAAGTTGAAATAACTCTTCTTTTTTTTAAAACAAAAACTGACATCCTAAAATGTAGTCATTTTAAATGGAATTTTAAATTTAAAAGCTAAAAAATTTGTGTTGTTTGTCAAGGGTCTGTTTTAAGTGAAATCCTCTTTCTTTAAACCTTTCATGACTTTTTTTTTAAAAAACCTTAAACTTAAACCATGGATCACCTTATCATTTTCCATCTTTTCTGAGGCTTGCTGACGTCTGCGTTTTGCCTTTTCTTGCCGCCGTTTCTTCTGCTCATCTGTTAACTCAACTGTCTTGTATCCTGTTAAATAATGACAAAGCAAGTGAGAAAAAAGATTAGTTGGAACATAGAGGCACCTATAGTCCTCACACAAATGTTATATTTATATTAGTTGAAACATATAGGCACCTATTGTCCTCACACAAGTGTTATATTTATATTAGTTGGAACTTATAGGCACCTATAGTCCTCACACAAGTGTTATATTTATGACTTCTCATTTTTTAAATTTTAACAATGCTTTTCTGTAGCCCGAGTTTCTGAATTTTTCTGAGTCTAATTTTAAAACTATAAACCAGGTTTATTGATCTAATGGACTTTAAGATTTTGTGTGGTCACTCAAAACTGGCAACATTACAACATCAGGTCAACAATTTTTCAAGATTTTTTAAATAAATCAAATAGACCTCAATGACTCTTTGTTATAATCAAATTCTTAATACATCAACTTCTATCCCTACTAAAGATCAAATCGAGACATGTACCTGAAGGAAGCTGCAACAACTCGTCTTGCTGACTACCATGCAATAGGGCTTTCTGAAAGAAAAAGATAAGAATCTTTTTTGTCCTTGTTTGCTATAACCATTTAAAATCTTTAATTTGAGTGAGCCTGGGGCTTTAAGACACAATCTTTGAAGCCACACAAGAGTAGTCTTTTTACAGCATAACAATTGAGTTTTAAATAAGTCCTGAGTATGTCTTTTAAAATATATTCAATACATAATTGATGCCTTTAAGGGGCGCAGTGGTCTAGCGGGACCGCGCTGGACTGCCGAAACGAGGCAAAAGATAGTCACGGGTTCGAGCCTCGGTGCTGTCAAGGCCCCCGGGGCATTGTGCTAGCCACGCAATCCCTTGCTCATTAGAGGTGGCTTAATAAAACTTGTGAATGCTACTTCACTTTCCCCATAGTCCGCCATGGAATGAAAAGGGATTATATTTGATGCCTCACCTGTCGAGCTGTTAGCAGAGATGGATCTTTCTTCCCTAACTCCCCGTAGTTGTTGAGATATCCTTTCTCCAAGGCCTCTAACCATTTGTCATCATCAGAGATGTCATCATCATCCCCATCTGTCAGTTTCTTTGGTGTCTTACCTTAGGAAGTACATTTATATTAGCCCCAAGCCAAACAAACTTGAATACTGATGCAGTGTCATCAAACATAATATAGATATTTAGTGATAAATACAAAAAATGTCCCCATAACACACATTACTAAACTGCCCGCTGTTTGATTAGCTATACAATCCATGTATTTAACCCAAAAAAAACCTAGGTCCGGCCCATCTAGTTAAAGTGGACTTACTCTTAATGTTACACTCCCAACATGGCCAGACATTATATTTAAGCATTTTTAGAAACATTTATATTTATTACACAAAACAAATTTATTAAGGTATATGACTGAATTTCTTTAAATAGAAAATATATACTACTGCGACATTTATACTGATAAATATTGTTTTCAATAAACCACAGACAAGAATTCTTGCATTTTTTAACATAATAATCTCTAACAACATGCAATTTTTAGATAAAAAAGCTTAAGATAAATAATTTAGTCCTTTTTTTACCATCTAAAATCAAAAAGAAAACTTAAATGATGCATTTTGTAAATTAAAAGCGGCACAAACAATTTGAGTAAAATATTTTTAAAAAATTATATTTAAGATTTAATTGCCAAAACAAATATGGGCCATTGTCCTCATTAGCACCAATAAAAACATCCTTAACAGTCCCTAACTTGTGAACAGCTCAGAATATTTTGTACCCATGTTACCTGTAAAGAACAAACATTACCTTCTGAAGTTGTTTCCGATTCTGGGGATTTTATCAAGGACATCACACTGAAAAAAAGAGAAGTCATTTATAAGTTCAATATTCTGACTTAACGTTGCATGACAAAAAGTTAAGTGTTTTAGCTTCAAAATGAATTCAACCCTCTCTTTAAGGCCTGACACAATATTTTCTTGAGGATTGTGGTGGGCAAGAAGTCTGTCTTTTCAGATAATTGGAGGGATATTCTCAAGGGTTTTACCAGATTATCTGCTGAGACTGAGAGATACATTGGCTCAGAATGTCTTGAGGTTTTGAACATTTCCTACCAGATTTACTTACTTTTTGGTACCCATGGTTTCTTTTCCAATCTTTAACTTCAGTTTGATGGATGTTTTAGGTGACATAATAGTGCTTGAATTTTGGTTGGGTTCCTTTTTGTGCTTATGTTTTTTCTTGTGCTTTTTGTGTTTCTTTGCTGGAGGCTCTGAGAAAAAAACACTAAATGTTATAAAAGCTCAGTTTATGTCGTAGTTAATTTGATGCACAATAAATTCAACCCTTTTATTCTATTTTTACCTTATGACAATAATATGCGATTGACATTGGAGTTTGTTTTTGAAATATCAATATATTTATAAATGTTGTGCTCAGCGTTAAAGAAATCATACCTGATAGATGCAATAACAAAAAAGTAACTAAGCCTTATATTTTGTAAAAACTTATAAAAATTATACATAAATGACAGAAAAGTGATAAAATTTCTTTGCTCCTGAATTTTGTAGAAAAATTGAACCCCACCCAGTGTGATGTATTGTTATTTTTAGGATGCCTCATAACCAACATCTGTATTCCATGGCAAGTTTATGCAAGGACTGTGATACATTGAAATTATTTGAAGGAATTATGCCCAAAGTTCTCCATATTAGTTAAAATTATGTGCTTCCTAATCCTTATAACATAACTTTAACTAGCCTGATCTCTACGATATTGCAATCAAAATGATTGAGCTAGAACTAAGAATAAGAGACTAAATTAACTTTTTTTAAAAAAAGGTATGCATGAACTAAAACAAACGTAGCTACTTCTGCTAGCATGGATCTCAATATACACAAAGGGAAGAGTTAAGTCTTCAAGGTTAATGCCACCAGTACATCACCCATCATACTTGAAGGAGAAGCACTAGAGGAGGTGGACAGTTTTGTTTTACCTTGGCAGCAAGGTAAACAAGGTGGAAGGGATGCTGAGTCACAATAAGGATTGGGAAAGCAAGAGTAGCCTTCCAACAGCTCAAAAATGTTTGGGTCTCCAGAACCCTAAGCAGCAAGTCAAAAATAAGGATCTTCATCGCCATGGTGAATGCTGTGCTGCTATATGGAGCTGAGACGACGAGAATGATGGCCACAAACCTGACCAGAATCCAGACCTTTATCAACTGTCTAAGAAGCATTCTTCAAATTCACTGGCCAGACAAAATCAGCAACCGCGAACTGTGGCAGTAGACAAAGCAGAAACCAATGGAGGAAGAGATTCTCCAGAAGCGGTGGAGGTGGATTGGTCATATACTAAGAAACCCTGTTTCCAATACAACAAGGCAAGGTAGAGTGAAAAAGAGGCCAACCAAGAAATACTTTGCGCCAAGAATTGGAGGCAGACATCAAGAGAATTGCCCATGACTGGAAGATCCTGGATAGGCTGGTCTCTTGTAGGTGGCCTATGCTCTAGGAGGAATTGCAGATGCCGACGATGATCGGTGGATGCCCCTCATGGATCAGAAGGCTCAACATGCATGAACTACAAAAATATTTAAGGTAATGTATGATGACATAAAAGTTGGCTAGTCAAGAACTATTTAGAAATGCTACTTGAAATTTATTCTGTAGCATAGAGATAGGAAAGAAAAGCGAGGGTTGTTAAATATCACTTTTAGCAGAAATATAATATTAAAAAATGGTTTATTAGAATTTTTTTTAAACAATACACTTTATGCTCATCAACATACTCTCAACATTCTGGACCATAGACACCAGGGTCATGAGCCAAATGAATTTTTTTTAATGAGCATTTATAGATACTTGCTTGTTCTGTTTTGCTTAATTTTGCAAAAACCCTTTATCTGAACATAAAAAATGTGAACCAAGATTATTTAACTCTATGTACTTAAGTTGAATAGCACTAATGTGATAAAAAAAAAATCACTCTGTAGTAGTAGCCCTCTCAAATGACAATATATTATTTATAAGATTATTTATATTATTTTTAAGAATAACCAGAACAACAAGACTTGTGTATAGCTGACACTATGTAATAGTTGATAGTTGTCCATACTTAAATGGTAATTTTTCAAATATTATGATGACAACTTTTAAAGACAAAATAGTATGGTTAACTACTATGTAATTTTCAGCTGTAAAAAAAATTATGTTGCTCAAATAGTGTTTGATTAATTTTTTGTAAAGTATATATATATATTTATTTTGTAAATAAAGTATAAATTACAGATATAGAAAATATGTACATGATAAAATCATTTAGAATTAACTGACCAACAATGCTGTCATCCTCTGCATCCATATTTGGTTTTGTGTGTCTCTGAACTCTGAAATCTAGTATAGTAAAGAAGTCTTAAGCTTTATCTTTGTGAGACACTGTTACTGTTAATTTTAATAATTATAAAATTTAGTTGTCAATAAATTCCAAAACCCCCAGCCGAGCGATTCTGAGGTAATGAGGTTTATTCTGAATTATTAAAAATAATATTGTCTTCCTCTGAGCAACTTAAAACACTAAAAACCTACTAACAAACACTACCAACATATTCAGAATATTAACATTTCTAATTTTAATTGAATAGACTAATGACTAATTAAAATTAAAAATGAGTCTAATGAAAAATGTTAATCTCAATTCTCAACTGAACAGTTTGAACTGTCAACAGCCAATTTCAATCAATTTGAAATGTGTAAGTGTAGTGTATTAGTATTATTATGAACTATTATTATTATGCCGCTATGCATATACTAACTAAACATTATTGTTACACAATTATACAGCGAATTATACAGTACATGTAATTAGCTCAATAAAAATAACATAATTTTAATTAAGGTTGTTAAGACCGCTCGTTTTTGAGGACCGGCTCACCGTTCAAAAAAAAGACCAGTTAATCAGTTAACCGCTCGTCCTTATATCCCTTATGGTTTGAGAACTAACAAGAGAATTTTGTCGCCTGGCATCGTCTGATTGGCATCAAAGCCCGCTTCCCCCGCTTGCGTTCAGCTCTTTCCGCATTGCCCTCAATTCATGGCATTTTTTTTTTAAATCCAAAGAATTAATTAAACAGTGATGGTTAATAGTCTTTTTTTATATTTTATTTTGAGGACTCGTAGTTCACTGTTCTAAATAAGAGGACCAGTTCAATCGTTCGTTAAAATTAGCGAGGTATTTTTCATTAGTTTCAAAAACCAATGCCTCGCCCCGTCCTTTGTGACGTCATGTTTACCTCTCTTGTGTGTGATGCCGGTCAACTCGCGTATTAAAATTAATAATAATATTAAAATTATAAAGCTTACGGAGTAAACAATGATGATAAAATGGAATTTATTTTTTTTAAAAACATTATTTTTCAATCGTCACTCGCCAGAATAATTGAATTTTACGGCGCACACGTTCCCCCTCCCCGTTTTTTCAGTTCAAATAGGGTTTGAGCTACACTCGCCGTACTATTAATGTGGTAATCTTACATCAAATGCCTTTGACTAGCAGGAAAACTGTCACTAAAACTAAAAGACCGAACTCGAATTTGTGAGCTGATTAATCGCCCGATATCTTTGCTATGTCTTTCAAATACCTCTCGTATTATAGGTACATGTACTTCACTAAGCGACACGCGCCGATAAGTTTATTGAATGCCTGAAACAGACTATAAACAAGTGATCAGAAAATGCCAATAGGTCACGGGGTCATTTGCTTTTATATGCTTTCTTTGTCTTTATAAGAAACAGACTATAATTAATATAAATAGAAACAGCCTCGGCCGTGACCCTTGTTGACATCAAATGCGCACTGTGTTAGCTCTCGTACAGTCATAGTGCCTCGACAACTAAGCAAATAAAAAAAAATTTTAAATCATTCCTTAGCAGTAGCTAGTAGATTTTACTATTAGTTGTGAACTTCAGTGAAGCAAGGCTATAACGTGTCATGTACGTACGCTTACAGCTAGGAGACTGAAGGCTTGAACAGGGCCGGCTTTAGGGAGTAGGAGGCCCTAGGCAAGGTGAATTTGGTGGCCTTAAATGTAATGGGAAAATAAATAATAAAGTTGGAAATATTCTTGTGCGAGGCCCTCACTATTGATGAGACTAATCGGAGGCCCTAGGCAGCTGCCTATGCCTAAAGCCGGCCCTGGCTTGAATGCCAACCTACTTGTCAGCTGGATCGTGGTATCGCTTTTACTCACTGTGACAAAGTCAAAGCGAGAGGGAGAGGCGCGTTACAGCTTGTGTTGTTTTTTTCACTACGTTACCACTAATTTTTTTTTTCTTTCCGGTTACTGGTTACACGGTCCTGATCTGAGGACCGGCTAACCAATTAACCGGTTAATAAGCTTAATTTTAATTCAGCAACTTGAGTTACAGTGTTAATTAGTCAGTAACTAGACTATAAAACAGTAACAGTAATAACTTAAATAACAGTAACAGCAGTAACAGAGTCCCATCACTGACCACTAGCCTTCACTAGGCACAATCTATACTTTATACTCTATACTAAAATTATGTGACTGTGACTACTAACAAAAATGAACTAGCAGTAACTACTTACTAGTAACTTACTTAAGTAACACTACCTCTGACGCTTGGCTTGGAGTTGAAACAACTATTTTTCTGGCAAAACTGAAATAAAGGGAGATAGTTCAAGCCAGTGCTGCCAGCGACAATTTTGGGAAAAACCTAGCCAACATGTCAAAAAAACCTAGATCTGAAAGAAAAAACCTAGATAGCCTAAAAATAAACCAATGTGAAGTCACAACGGTCCTTTTTTTTTAAATAAAAAAAAATAATTTTTTAAAAACAAAAGCCGTTTTCCTTATTTCAAGTTCAGCATGCCTCAAATCAATTATTATTTTGTCACTCGAGCGTGTATTTAGTGTTTGGCTGCACTCTAAAATCGTCACGCGCGTGAAGCCATTGAGAATTTCATTAAATTATTTGGAATCAAATATTTAAGTGGAGCTTTCATTTTAAGTTGCCTGTTTTTGAAGTGGTGTCACAGTTCTTAAACACCCCTCTCCCCCTTGTCATACATCTCACACAAGTGTGCCCCCCCCCCCCCCCGATGCGTTTCGGCATATATTAGCGTGTTCTACATAACTATATGTAAAATATACTTACTTACGTCTGCATTTTGTATCACATATGTCATCTGCCTTATAAATCTTATTCGCAATCTTATCAGCCTTCTTGGAATCATTCTTCTTATTTGATATATTACAGACGCTCCTTTTATACAGAAGATTATTGAGTCCTACGTTCTACATTTATCCATTGTTTAAGTCTAGTCTTGCATTTTTATTTGAGATTTAAATGTTGGTTTTCCTCGTTTGATCAGGCAACCATTCCACTTCCCGGACGGAAAGAATGAAAATTTTTATGTGTTTGTTGTTGTTGATGCATATGAAATAGGAAAATGGTTTTTTTATAAATATGTCTATAGAAGTGTTGTAATAGATCTTTAGTCTATACTCCATACAGTGTATACTTGAGAGAATATTCTCAACACAGACAGAAGAAAATATTATAGCTGTTAAAGTCGGCAGTGGCTATTGAGACGCTAGCGTCTTAATAGCCCACAGGCTATTGAGACGCAAACAAAATAATAAGCCAATGAAAATTAAGTAGTCGTCCTTGACTGACATCACGCACCAAGTGGGGTAAGGGAGGGGGTCATGCATTTGTGACGGTGTGTGAGAGAGTGTTGAATATGATGTCACATGTAAATTAGCAACTTAAAATAAAACTTCTACAAGAATGTTCGATAGCTTGCTATTTCTTTAAAAAAACAAATTACACGAACTATTTGGGTAAGAAGACATAAATTTAAGCTTTATTTATGAACTAATACTAATAAAAGTAGACGTTTCGGCTAATGCCTTCATCAGTACAATAACATAAATAATTACTTACATAAATATTAAAACATATTATAAGATAAAAAATGAAAAGAAAGGAAAAACAAAAACAAAGAAGGACACAGAATATAGG
>MUZC01004692.1:43008-59264 GCA_002072015.1 Radix auricularia | reverse complement strand
CACACCCCCTTGTCTTACATCCTCACTAATGCGTTACCCTTCTCCGCCCCCACCCACAGGCGCGTGACGTCATACATGGACGGCCCCTTCATGCATTGTTTTAAGACAATAAAATTAGAACTTTCTATTACTTCTATTGTATTTTTTCAATAAATTCCACATGAAAAACACACTGTTACATTTAAATATGTATTTACTGTAAGGCAATAGAATATTTTTGTAGAAATTTTATTTAAAGTTGCGCATTTACATGTGACATCATATCTAACACACTTTCACACATCGTCACAAAGGCATGACCCACTCCCTTACCCCACTTGGCGCGTGTTATCAGTCAAGGACGACCCCTAAATAGACCAACCTTAAATACTAATTTTCATTGGCTAATTTTGTTTGCGTCTCAATAGCCTGTGGGCTATTAAGACGCTAGCGTCTCGATAGCCTGTGGGCTATTAAGACGTTAGCGTCTCAATAGCCACTGCCGTTAAAGTCTATAAAATTGAATATTTTTACTCACTCATTTTGTTTTATCTTGTACCAGAATTTTTAAGACGGCGCCACCATTTAAATTTAGAAGCATAGAGGCATAGTCATAGATATAATAATTATAATGTAACATCATAGAGCGGCTAAGAATACTGTTGCCACCTTCTGCTTATTTTTATTTTTGAAAAGTTAAATTTTAACATTTAAATTGCACATAGTTAATTATTTTGGTACTTTCATGGCGTATATTTACTTAAAAAAAACAAAAAACAAATCTTAAAAAACCTAGATTTTGGCTATTTTTGAAATAAAAAACCTAGAAACCTAGACGAGGTCAAAAAAACCTAGATCTAGGTTGAAAAACCTAGCGCTGGCAGCACTGGTTCAAGCAGACACCTTTATTAACCAGAAATCACAGTCCGGTGTTTACTTCTGGCTACTGTAACTGTAATACACGGCGTGCCGTGTTAAAAAGTACAAAGGTCTTGTACGCATAACATTTGAAGTGTGGTTCAGATAACAGTACTTGGCAATAAACTTAAGACTGAAAAAAATTATCTGTAGATGAACGAAGGTTTTTTTTTTTTAAAAATAATAATAAAATAACTACACCCACTTACAAAAAAATACATAAATTATTGGGTAAAAACAGAATCAGTGACAATCAGGCGTCTGTATTAATAGTATTATTAAATTATTATAAGGTTGGGGATGAATCCGATTATACTAAATTATAGAGTCCCAAATGGGTTATATAGCAATTAATTCTTCGTTCTCTTCTTTTGTCTTTTAGTTTTAGGATAAATTTAGAATTTTTATTTGTTAATTTAGGGTTTGGGTTAGGTTTAGTTATAATTGTGAATTTAGGGTTAGGTTAGGTTACTTACTGCTACTACTACAAAAAAAAAGGGTAAAAACCTATATCTCCGACCGGGCCGACCTTATCGGTGGCCATCTTGTTGCTATGGCACGTCACCGGCCCGGAAAAATAGTGCGAGCCCCGTGAATTTTCCGAAAATTCTAAAGCTATACCTAACCCAAACCCTAAAATTAAAATAACAACTATCCTTCATAGCAACGGGAAGAGACGCGACGCTCCGGTCGGAGATATAGTTATAGGTTTTAGCCAAAAAAAGTAAAAAAGATAGTTTTGTCAGACGACCGGACAAATAGAATCTAGGCTATCTTTCCGCTGACCGAACGAGCAGAAGATGGAGAGGAATATCATAATAAGGGCCTATAGTTCTGGCATCCTGTGGTCAGTGACCTTCATGTAGCCTAGCTCGCTCTATTTACGATGTCATGGTCAGTTTCTTTTCTTTCCAAAATGGATTTTCTATTTCAGAAACACCTACAATACATAATTCGATATTTTTTCTTTTTTTAAAAAAAAATTTTTTTTTTCTTTTGTGAGGGGGGGGGGGGGGGTTTTNNNNGGGTTATAATATTGATATTGAACTGTCAAAATTTTATATTATTGTATTTTTATCATGTCCTTTAACTTATTATTTAAACATTTGTTAAAATTATTTAAACTTTTTTTTTAAACTAACATTTATTATTCAATTAGTAGTTTGGGGAGTACAACAGTTTCCACAGAAAGTTATTAGTTATGGACATGTAAATATCATAAAATGCTGCATTAGTCAATATAAAATTCAATCATTAAAATTATCCTAAAATTTACTGTCGGAACAGTGTCCCATTGTATTTAATTCACTAAAACAATCATCCATCTATGCTTAGATTTCAAGACTCGCCATGGGATCATTTGTACCTAATGAAGATTATCCTGCCATAGTTATTGATAATGGGTCAAGTACATGTCGGACTGGCATAGCAGGGGACGATGCACCGTCATCTGTCTTCCCCAGTTTTGTTGGAAGGAGAAAGTTTCTCCTGGGTGAGATTATAAGAACAATTATTTGTCTAAATTAATCTTTATATGCTCATTTTATTTATCATCAACCTTATGAGGGATTTAAAAAATCTGGCTGAAAGCTGATGTTATGTCCTCAACGTGTAAATTTTTAGGGCACTTTTTATTGGATCTTAGTTTATTTTAGTGTTAAAATTACAAGTCAAATTTCTCAGTCTATTTAAGGCAGTTGCTAGCAAATGTCCTATTACAATTAAACGTATTATCTTGATTTTTAGGTGAGGACAAGGCATACGTTGGAAATGAAGCACAAGATATGAGAGAGCTTCTGAATCTTACGTACCCTATAGACCATGGCATTGTGGTCAACTGGGATGACATGGAGAAGATCTGGGACCATGCCTTCTACAATGACCTGAAAATATCCCCACAGCAGCACCCCATTCTAATTAGTGAGCCTCCTCTGAACCCAAAGGGTAACCGAGAAAAAATGGCACAGGTGATTTCTTTAATCTTAAAACAGTATATTACTTTTTTCTTTGTTAAATGGCGTTATCATAAAATTGAAAGATCTCGTCATGATATTGATTTTTATATTTTCCAAAATATTGACTTTAAAAAGTTTTATGAATTTCTTTTATTATCAAATCTTGTTGAAAATCTGAGCCAGAGAGACTTTCTGATACTTCTTTTTGTAATTCAAAACTATGAACTAGGTCTATGGCTTAGATATCATGCAGTAATTTTTAGTTTGTTTATCTTTGGTATTTTTGGCTTAACAGATTTTATTTGAAACCTACATGGCACCAGCTTCTTTTGTTGCGCTGCAACCAATGCTAACAAAACATGCCATGGGCGTGACTCGAGGCCTAATTGTAACTGTTGGAGATGGTGCCGCTCACGTTGTGCCTATTGTTGACGGGCACGTGCTTGCTCAGGCCGTGAGGAGAGCAGACTTTGGTGGCCGAGACCTCACCAAACATTTGCAAAAACTTCTTTACCAAAGAGGTTACAGTTTTACCTCAAGTGCAGAGCTGAACATTGTGAGGGAGATCAAAGAAAAACTCTGCTTTGTTCCAGAAATCTCCCAGGGAGGCTTGAAACAGTCAGCGGCCATATCAGCTCCCGAGGGAACATTTCATCTCCGTGACGGGTCTTGTATTCAGTTAAATACCGATATTTTAACGTGCCCTGAAGTCTTATTCAAACCAAGTGGCTTTTCAGAGATGAGTATTGCTGAAATGATTGTGGACTCTGTGATGGATAGCAGCATTGATTTTAGAAAGGATTTATTCAGTACGGTGTGTCTTTCTGGAGGAACTACTCTTTTCCAGGGATTCCCCGAACGCCTGAAAAATGAGCTGCCGGGTCTACAACCTAACATGCATCGATGTACCAGAATATGGTCTTCACCTAAAAGACAATTACTTAAGTGGTTTGGTGGATCAGTACTTGCATCCTTATCCACATTCCAAACATTTTGGGTTTCTAGGCACGAATATGAAGAATATGGACCACATATTGTCACTGTCAGGTGCTATGGAGAATGAAACGAGATAATACCCATGTAGCACCGACAGACACACACAAAATATGACAAGCATTTGTGTAAAATTTACATTCCATAGATAGAAATTGAATTTTAATTGATTTGTTTTGGTAAAATTATCAAACTTATAAGTTATATGTCTTTCATTTGACTAAACCTTCACTTAGATTTTTTCTTGGGTTTAACTCAATACTTTTTTCTTAGTAATCCGTATCCTCACCAATATTTATCATATGTGTGTGGCAGGGTGCCCCAGGTTGTTCGACGGGCTTGGACGGGTTACACTTTGTGGCCGGGAGTGGCCTGATAAATAAAGACGTTTGAAAATGTAACAATTTAGGTTGACACGTGTGCCCCAGGGCATGTGGTAAACAATGTAGGTCAGGGGACTCCGTCCGATACCACTAGCTCCAACCTTGTCTCTTCCTTTGTCCAAGACCCTATGGGCCTGGCCAAGGATGGAGAACAAACAAGTAAATGTAAAAAGGGGGTATGGCACTTTTATGGGCTGGATTGGGTAGCCAGATCTGACCAATGACGCAGCTGGCATGACATTTTATTACACATACTCCACAAGCTTTAACGCTGTCTTGGGGGTCTAATCTTCTTATCTTAGATATACAGACACCCCTTCTATGCAGAAGATAATTGCGTCCACAGACCATGACGGAGGATCTGTTGGCAAGTGATGCAGGGGTCACAGGCCACGGCTATGAGGGTTCCACGCATTACCCAGCTGCCTAACTATTGTTAGGTACTCATTCTGAGCTGGGTGACTCAGGGACGCCCTAGGCCTCATGAACAAATCCTTGCATTCGCATGGATTCGAACTTGAGACCATTGGTACGCCAGTCGAGCGCACTGCCACTCAACCACTGTGTTCCCTATTTAAGGGGAAACTCAGTCTTTGAGGAAGAGGGACTGAGAGAGCAAGATATAGTCGTCAGTAGGGCATGGAAATATACTTATGGCTGCATACTGCATACTACCTGTAAACCTGTTAGTTTAGCTGGATTGCTTATGTATTAACTGTGTGTTTTTCTACCAAATAAACTAAGAGCATCTATAGTCCTCAACTTGTGTGGTCTTCACTTCTTTCCAGGATCATCATACTCTTGGTGTTTTATTTTAAATACTCTGAATTGCCGCCACCGGTCAGCTACATGTGTACTTTTTGTGAGTACTTCATTGCTTTGAGAAACTTTTAACATTAACCTACATATGATCTATACATTTTAGCCTTACTCCATTCTTATTTTGTTTGGCTGACAGGTCTTGTTTGAAACGTACAAAGCTCCTGCCATCTTTGTAGCATATCAGCCACTGCTCAGCCTGTACGGCGCGTTTAAATACCAAGGCGTGGTGGTCAGCATCGGGGATGGCATAATACACGTTGTGCCCATCTGCCACACTCAAGTCCAGTTCCATGCGGCCAGGAGGTCAGAGTTTGCCGGCAGTTCCCTGACCAAGTACCTCCAAAACCTGCTCTACAAAAGCGGATACTGCTTCACCTCCAGTGCCGAGCTGGAGATGGTTAGAGAAATAAAAGAAAAAATGTGCTTCACTGCGGAAGACCGGAGTCATTTCAAACAACTGTCATCGGCTAAGGATTCACAGTGTGTGCAGACGTACAAACTCCCAGATGGTACAAGTGTTAAACTCGATCATGAACGTTATATGTGCCCTGAAATTCTTTTCGAGCCAGATGGTGAGATTCACACTGGTAAAAGTCTCCCGCGGCTGATTGAGAGCTCAGTCAATGATATCGACATGACCCTAAGAAGGGATATGTACTCTTGTGTCATTCTCTCTGGAGGATCAAGTTATTTCCCTAAATTTACAGATCGCCTGCAAAGAGAACTCTTGTGTTTAACGCCACCAGGCGTGCACCATGTGAAACTGTGTGCCTACCCCAACCGACTACACCAAGAATGGAGCGGGGGCTCATGTGTGGCATCTTTATCAACTTTCCAGAACTTGTGGGTCTCAATGAAAGACTATGAAGAGTATGGACCCAGCATTATTTGTAGGAATAATTTTTATTGAAGATCACGTGTACCTGTAGCTGTCTTTTTTAATGTATATTAAAGTTAAAGATATTTGGATCATAAGTCACAGGCGTTTCCAAGATTGACCTCTCATAACAACATTATATATTCATGAAAGGCAACTTGAGATTGTGTTTCCTCTAATACCGGTTATGAAAAAAAAATGCTTTATGGAAATAGACCACTTGAAAAAACTTGTCTTTCAAAATCATTTTTTTTAAAAACGGAAGCAATGTATTTTATGATTTAATCATTTTTATTATTTGGTTGGTGTATGAGTATGTCATGCTTATTGATGCTCCAACTGACATGTTCACGTTTTTACCAAAGACAAATGAAGCTTGTTTTTTTTTTTATTGCTGTTTTTACCATTGTAATTTATTTTATATGTAAACTAATTTTATTTTTTTAAAGTTGTGGGACATTTCAATGTTAAATGCATCTCCTGAAACTTTTTAAAAAAGTGATATTGAGTACAACTTTACATAATATCCTATCTTTAATTGTTTTCAGAAACTCATGAAATACATTTGCTGTAACTTGAAGAAGTATTGAACATTCCACTAACATTAACCCCACCCATCCCTTACTTTGTTTATTTAAAAAGTGCAATAGCTACTTTCAAAGAAGTTAGTGTTACCAACACCTTTAAGGCTGGCAAGCACAACTTCTTGATATCAAGATTTGATGAAAGTTTTATGTTGGCTGCTTACAAAGGCCATGTGCAACTTAAGGATATGTGCGTACAGAAACCAATATGCATTTAAGTTTTATTAATGTACCACAGATATTAAGTTTAAAAAATATTTTCTTATTTGAATGTTGTGAAAACTTATTTATTATTAACAGAGGAATTTTTAAGTTACCTGATGAAGCATTTAAAATTTTGTGGATGATTTTATGTATGCCCTACAGCATTTATTTGTCAATGGCATGGAAATATATTTATGCTGACCATGGCATTTAATTTACATAAATATGATTTTAAGTTTTTATTTATGTAATGATGAACATTTTTAAGCACTAAGAAATAGTGTTTGTTTTACAAATAACACATTTCTTATTTAGAATCTAATAAAGTATTTGAGTGAACCTTAGGGATCATGAGAGTTGTTTTAGTTGTGTTGAATTCTCTATAAATAATTTTTTTGCTTAAAATATATTTTTTTTTAGTAAAATCATTAGAAACATCATTGACACCCCCACATGTATCATCTCTGTAAAGTAAAGTTATTCTAAGGATAACTTCACTGCTTATTTTATAACATTGATAATTTAAGCTATGAAACTTGCTTTTTTTTTTCTTTTTACAAAATCTTAGTAGAAGAATTTATTTATTTTATTTTGAACTGAATAGCAATCTTTCGTGTCTAAGAGTTATTTTAAAAGTATTTATTTTTTAAGTTATTGAATTGGGACATTC
The DNA here is from genome assembly GCA_002072015.1 of Radix auricularia. Lineage (NCBI taxonomy): Eukaryota > Metazoa > Mollusca > Gastropoda > Lymnaeidae > Radix > Radix auricularia. The sequence continues at coordinate 51,879 of MUZC01004692.1, read as the reverse complement.
ACAAAAATTTTAAAAACCAAAATAAAAACAAAAGTGATATTTTTATTTTATTATAAATTATATTGGAACATTTTCAAAATTATAGGCTGCACTGTGAAATGCACATAAATTAATTTTTTAAATTAAAAATCTCCTCAATCAAGTGAGCTAATATTATGTTTAGGGATGTTTTAAAGTAATACCTGTCCAAATATTCAACCTAAGACAACCCAACAGGTTTACACATTTTTTTTTTAAAAAAATGAACACTATCATTTGGACCATGTTTAAACTGTCAGCAACATGAAAAATGTTTTAAACTCCAGCATTGATCTGCTATTGAATGTGAACAAACTCAGGTGCTACCGAAACATTTAATGTGTGATTGTAAGGACTAAGACTTACTTAATTTTTATAACCTGCTTCTTTCCACTATAACAATTTATGGAGTGAAGCTCATAGAGTATATATATTATATATATATATATAGCATTAACAGTAAATAACAGAATGTAATATAAAATTAAAAGAATTGCTGCAGTTTATTAATAGCCTGGAGCAGAAAGACTTTTGTCCATAAACTTTCTCTTGGCAAAGCACAGCCACCACTGAAAATATAATTTTAAATATAAAAATTACTGCACATTAGGGCAATGGATCAAGTGAAATTATTACATACAGTTAGAGAAATAACAAAGCCTAATTTACTGCTGTTTACATGCTTATAAGAAGCAACAACCATTAAATCATTTCCTTTCTTTAAAATAACATACTTTGCTAGTGCTCAATAATCAGCCACTTCGACATCATTCAATTGATTTTTGGGGGGGGGGGGGGGGGGAGGGGGGTAATATTTATCTTTTGGTGTTCATGTATAAATTGTATAGGTCTAACTGGAAAGAATTATGCATTTAAATTTTTTAAAACTTTCATTTGCAAATTTTGCACCTTACTAATCCCTTACTGTTTTTGTCTAAAACATCATAATATAGTATTTTTTAAATAATTTTAAGAAACATTGCACTATTAATAAAACATGGGGGATTCAGGATAAAAGATTTTAAGCTTAAATTTGAAAATGAATGCTTACAGTATTTTACACTACACAAACACAGATATTATATTATCCTTATCAAAATTCTAAACATTGAAATTCTTAATTGAGGTTTTAAGTTGCTTTTTTTCCTCTCCCTTATGTTCTTAAAATTCATATTGTTACAAATTATTTTAAAGGTAAAAGAAATTGAATTTGATTACAAAACATGAACGATACAATACTTTGCTTGGCTTATCTGTAGCATCAAAGACTTTGTCCAGTAGCCTAACTCCAGTTTCTTGTCTCAGCTGTTGAAGGTACTGCTTCATGGTATCTTGAGGAAAGAAGAATCAAAACCGAATTTTTAATATTTTTTTTTGTAATCCATTATCACTTTATATTTTAAATTGTAGTTAAGCTATTGCTGCGAGATAATCTCAAAAATCCTTTTAAACAACACCTTTTTTCCTCAACAACTATTGTCATCAGAGATAAACTGAACAAAAGTATCAGCTCTCTAGCTATTCAGGAAGTGTATTCAATTAATTTACCTCACAAGATCCCTGTCACACAGAAAGATAGGTTAGTGAACAGAATTTATGGTTGGAAGACATTAATTTATAATTGAGAGAGTCATTCAACTAGTAGTCAAATTCAAGAACTATAGTCAGATCCAACAACTGGTACAATCCTTGTTTCAAATGAAAAAAATAAATTCAATCATGTAACATCTGCACTATTCAGTGATGAGTTCCCTTAAAGGTTCGTTGGTCCGTGTGCAAATTAAAAAAATTAGCGTGCAAAGCTGCACAGCATACAATTTGTGTGCAATATTTTACCAAATTTACTCTGCCGCAATTCAAAACTGCTGCGCGCCGTTGGTCAGATATCTCCACGGCCACGCAGTTTAAGGGAACATTGAAGTAAACATGAACAAATTATAAGCCTGGGCTATCTGAGCAAATCTTTCCACCTATTGCTAAGAATGAGTGAATAAGTTTTAAGAATACCAGAAGAATACACTAAGCCCACCATTCCAATACACAAAAATAATAATAATAATACAGGCAAATACTATTGGCAAAGCAAAATGTAAATCGCAACAAAAAACTCAAGTCTCCACTCTCCAGGTTTACCTTCTTCTCCCTTGTTAGCTGGCTTTGTGTACATGGCATTAAGTGGAAAGCCAGCTTCTCCGGGTATAGGGAAATTTGAAATACCCAATGTGTACATTTCTTTGTCACCTTGACTCCTTGATGAGCACTAAGTATTAAAAAAAAATGTGAATACACAATTAATATAATGTTACAAATGAAATTATTTACAATGCATTTCTTACTGCTTACTTTACACTAGGGAATTTGTATCTGATCAATTTTAGAATTATTTTATTTTTGTATCAATCAGCAGAATACATTTCAAAAATATTATTTAAATAAAAAGTTTTTATTAAGGATTCAGGCAAACTAACATTTATAAAAAAAATAATTTTAATCTACATAAATTTATTATGCAAGATATAGTAAAAAAACAGAATTAGTTATTCAACTTACACGCTGCAGCTTTTTAAGGCACTCACTTATATACAGAGTAATGTATATCAGGGTTCTGTCAGCTTCACTCTGAGTAAGGAAAACCAAACATTTTAGAAGTGATAAATGTTATAAAGACAATTAAAATAAATTTAACTTGAAAATATCGATTGAATAAATAACTGAACAAAAGAAGAAAAAATGTTAGAGATTAGAGTAACACTAAAAAGTTGTATTTACAGCCAACTAAATTTGAGACCCTTCACGAAGAGGTTATCACATTTTGTGGATTGCGAAATTAGGAAGGTTGAGAATCACTGCTTTTATAGAAACATCATTACAATGATTTTCCTTGTCTTTACCAAAAGTACAAATTACATTGTTATTGTAGTTCTTCCTATTGGTCAGGTTAGGATATTTAATAATTATATAAATTTAGGGGTTTTTTTTTATAATGAAAACTTTAATTTAAAATAAAACTGTATAGCCTACCTTGATTTCATAATTGCGGAAAAAAATGTTAGCTTTGAAGAAATATATTGCTTCATCAATGATGTCATAATCTGTGGCTAAATAGAAAAGGAGAAAGCAAAGAAAATTATAACTTTGAATCTAAACAATTATAGGCCTAAATGAAACTGATAATAATTGTTTAATATACAGTAATTATGATACTGATATAGGTCTACATAAAATATATTAGACTTACTGTCTTTTGGAGCTGGCCCTTTGTACTGAGTTCGAATAGGTAATAGAGCCATGTTACCTATAAGCTTAGGAGGACTTAAAAACTGGGAATGATAAGCCTGTAACAAAATCAATATTTATTTAAAAAATTGTTTGAGTGCAGCTTAGATTTTAGAACTAAGATGAGCCTAGGGCCCAGAGTAGGCGAAATGACATGGACTTGCATGAGCCCTATCCTATATTAAGTATACTACACTGTTACTGCTATATTATAAATGGGCCTAGTCATAATGCCAAGATATCCGTTGGGTTAATTGTCTAGAAAATAAGATTATTGAATTCAATATTAGAAATTTGGGGTAATCCCTTATTTTAGCGCATTAAAAATTTTTATAACAAAATAAATAAAATTACTTAATTTTACTAATTTAAACACTTGAATCAGAAATTTTAAAAAGTATTTAATGCTTTACAATTAGTTTTTTGTGTGTATTGTTGATTTTAAAGGCGTTTTTAACTTAAAAATTCAACAAAAAAAAATCAAATCAGACCTCCAGCAACAACAATTAGGGGTGTGCCGGACCCGTTTTTTTCAACCGGATCCGGATTTCCTTACGCGAAATCCGCCAGATCCGGATTATTCCGGATTCTGGCTGTTTCTATTTATATTAATTATAGTCTGTGTCTCATAAAGACAAAGAAAGCTATAAAAGCATATGACCCCGTGACCTATCGGCATTTTCTGATCACCGGTTTATAGTCTGTTTCAGGCATTCAAAAAACTTATCAGCGCATGCCGCTTAGTGAAGTGCATGTACCTATATTACGATAGGTATTTGAAAGACGTAGCAAAGATACCGGGTGATTAATCGGCCCACAAATTTGAGTTCGGTCTTTTAGTGACAGTTTTCCTGCTAGTCAAAGGCATTTGATTATCACATTAATAGTACGGTGAGTGTGGCTCAAACCCTATTTGAACAGAATAAATGGGGAGGGGAAACGTGTGCGCCGCAAAATTCAATTATTCTGGCGAGTTGGCTATAGAAAAATAATATTTTTTTAAAAATAAATTCCATTTTATCATCATTGTTTACTCCGTAGCTTTAAAATTTTATTATTAATTTTAAAGCGCGATTTGACTGAGCTGACCGGCATCACACACAAGAGAGGTAAACATGACGTCACAACGGACGGGGCGAGGCGTTGGTTTTTGAAACTAATGAAAAATGCCTCGCTAACTTTAACGAGCGATTGAACCGGTTCTCATATTTAGACCGGTGAACTACGAGTCCTCAAAATAAAGTATTAAAAAAGACAATTAACCATCACTGTTAGCTGGTCCTAAAAAACGAGCGGTCTTAACAACCTTAGTATAAACTCCACTTCAATTTCAAGCATTCAATGTGGCGAAATATTTTGTAACAGCTGAGCGCCGCGGGCCGCGGCTACGTCATACCGTCGTTTAAACCAAAGAGCGTTAGGTAACCGAGTGGTAACCGACCAGCCAATCAGAGATGGCGCAATGTCAAATGTCCCTAAAAGTATTTATAGATAGGCTAGGTCTGCACAGGCCTGCTGGCTTGACGCAATTTGATGGTCGTCTGCCATGCTCGGTAAGGTGGCGGGCTGGCCGTCAGGCGCTTGGGCAGTATAGTTGCTTATTATTTCTGTTACAACGTCATTGGTGATTGCGGTTAAGATGATGTCAGGAATAATAATTACTCATCCCCGCACTATCATGTATTAGCGGTGCTGACTCAAGCCTCTGGTATATTCGGAATATTAAACATTAAACAAGCTCAACACTCGATTAATGTATCGTGATTGTGTGGAATTCTGGAAAGAGAATTACTTTTATTTCAGATTATGATCCGGTGAGTCACAAAATCTGGCAAATTCCGAAATCCGGTATATTCCGGTTGTTCCGGATACATGTAAATCCGGCGGAACTGAATTTCACCAGATAGTGCAAAATCCGGCGGAAACCGGATTTCGGCACACCCCTAACAACAATGGCACCGTAAGTACCAGAAGATAGTGACATTATTGAAATATACATCAAAAATTTTTTGTATGAATCAATATAACATTGACAGTACTTTTATTTCCACTTAAAAATTTTTAAAGAGATTTCATAACAATAATTAAAGAGGTAAGTTTTTTTTTAAAAATGTGTAATGACTTGAAATATAAAATGCGCTAAAATAAGGCATTACCATAATTTGGTAATCCTGCACTGCTGTAGTTTCTACAGTCTACAGATATATTATTTCACAGCGAAATTCAAAATTTAATATTGTCGTTAGAACTTATGTTTTTACTTTATTAAATGCATTATTATTATATGTTACGTGTAGAAACTGCAGGATCACCAGTAATTTTAGAATTGAGGCCGACAAAAGACTTGGGCTGAATCCAATTATACGTTCCCAAATGGGTTATATATCAATTAATTCTGTGTTCTCTTCCTTTGTTTTTTAGGTTTAGATTTAGAATTTTTATTTGTTAATTTAGGGTTTGGGTTAGGTTTAATTATACGGAGTGTCTACTGCTACGACAAAGTAACGGCAGACAACCCGCGCGGATCGCGCGGATGTGGCTGGCGCTACGACATGTCATAACGCCAGCAACATCCGCCTGGGTTGTCTGCCGTTACGACATGTCGTAAACAATTTTCTGTATTTCAATTATGCTATTAATAATACTTATATACTAAACTATAGTTCTCATAATGAAATATCATAATCACTAGATATGCTTATTAATGAATTTTTAAGGTTTAAAAAAAAATCTAGACTGAGCCATTAAATGAAAAACAGTTATAAATTTTTAAAATTATACTTTCTCAGCAGCTTCGCTAGATCAAGTCATAGTCCGGTTTCTTCATAAATGATATGACATAATTGATAGCGGGATCGAATCCCGCTGCCGTCATGTTTTTTTTTAAAATTTCATTTATTTTTTTTTTAAAAATCATAATGAGTATGCTGATAATTTTTGTTATTATTCTAAAAAGCAGATACGTTGAATAAATCTGTTAAAATAAAAATATTTAGATTTTAGACTAGTCAATCCACATATGCTTAGCTAGCGTTACGACATTTCGTAACACTAGCAACATCCGACTGGGTCGTCTGCTGCTACGACAGTCGTAAAAATGTGATATGTGCTTACTTACAGTTACGACTAAAGCTGTATTTAATTATGCTAATACTAATAATATTTTTTTCCTTTTGATTCGCGAGTTGACACTCAGTCGGCATCATCAACTAAAAAGGTGAGGCGTGAGTTTAAAAATGACTATAAACCATCACTGTTACTTAATTGTTTGGAAGATAATTTTGAAAAATTCTCTGAATTGAAGGCATCGCGAAAAAGTGCTGAACGCAATCGGAAGCAGGATTTGAAGCCATTTTCAGATGAAGGAGGCATAGCGCATCATACCCCGTTCGTCATAAATAGTGCAAAGAGAGGCGGGGGAGGGAGGGGGGTGAGAAAACGGACACAAACAGCAGCACGAAGTAATGGGAAAAAAGGCAAGTAAACAAGGAGTCCTGTGCGGTTGTTATTTCCTGCCCCCCCCTCAATAGTAATAGTATTAGTAATATAGAGTGAAAATGAGGTAGAAGGATGAATGGAATGGTTTCCTGTGACAAGTCTGCACACGGCACATTTTATTTTTCCAAACGAAAGGAATTATTTTAGCCTACATTCTTGCGATTGTGCGCGAATCGTTGCTTGAGGCGAGGATTTTCATTTACGGCTTTAGGCTTTACTGTATACTAAATTTTAATGCATATGGCATCGGCATCACTTACACAAGTATACTATAGTATAGCAAAAATCGGCAGATATATTTATAATCGGTAGACCAATATTAAATCTATTTAAATAATTTATTTAAATAAATTTAGATTTTATAATTAATACACACACAAATAATGTTGTATTATAATATATATGCGTATACATTATAAAGAAGAGTTTGTTAAGATTTAATTCTTTCCAGGTGTCTACTGCAAAGAGTGACTAAAACTAGTCGTAGCAGAAGTTGCGTATGTTGTAGCACTAGTTTCCTGACTAGCGCTACGACATGTCGTAACGCTAGCAACATCCGACCGGGTCGTCTGCTGCTCCGACAAAATTGTCGTAGCGCTAGCCACATCCTTAATTATAATTGTGAATTTAGGGTTAGGTTAGGTTTAGAATTTTAATAGTTGAATTTTCCAATTTCTTTGGTGGTACGCAGCATATCAGCAAAGATGGTGGCCATGTTGAGTGGGAATGTTAAGTCGGATTTAACCAAAACTTGATTACGTATTAAAATTAATATTGGTTGGTACTGATTGTGTTAAGTGATTAAGGGCTAAAACCTATATCTCCGACCGGAGCGTCGCGTCTCTTCCGATTTTTTAGGGTTTGGGTTAGGTTTAGCTTTAGAATTTCGAAAAATTGATGATTTTTAGGGTTTGGGTTAGGTATAGCTTTAGAATTTCTGAAAATTGAAGATTTAAGGGTTTGGATGGCCGCCGATAAGGTCGGCCCGGTCGGAGATATAGGTTTTAACCGTGATTAAGTAATAAGTGTTAAGCCTTGAGCCTTAACTGGCGTAACTTAAGACTTAAGCCTAAGTCTAAGCCTAAGCCTAAGCCTAAGCGGACGTTAAAAAGTGGGCGTTGACAATCATCACATTCATTTGAAACGCATAGTAATTATGACTACCCGAAATTTTAGGAATGAGTCTTATTTCACCATAAAACCTATTAAAGGCTAAATCTGCGTAAAAACATTTAGATAATAATAGTTAGGTTAAATAAACTGACCGGCATTTTTTAGGTTTTTGCCTTCCTTATCAAAGTTGGTAAGGATGTAAAATAAATGGCATTTCCGGAAAACTTCCTTATTCGACCGGTGCATATTTTGTAAAGTTCTACATAATATATTAACCTCATTCTTACAAGAGCCGTCCATAAATGACGTCACGCGCCTAGGGATGGGGGGGGGTTATGCATTTGTGACGATTTGTTACGAGTGGAGGGAATGTTTACGAAATGTGACGCACATAAAAAACATACGCAACTTTAAATAAAGGTTCCATTTAAATTGTTCACAATTTATTTAATGGCGTGATACATGGCTTCAATCGTTTTACAATTTTAGAGTGCAGTCTTGAACTAAATAGGCTTACAAAATTTAATGACAAAAATGTGATTTGAAACATGTACATTTTCATATGGAAAATCGTCTAAAATCCCGTGAGGTTATTTCAGTGTGTTTTATTTTTTTTTTTTTAAATCCTATCAACCTAACCTTACATTAACGCTTTATAAAAAATGTATTAACTTTTCTTCTCTTAAAACTTATAAACAATTTTCCATTTACAATCAACCGATCCATTTTTACCACGTTTTTCTTAGTTTGCTTTCTTGTCTGGATGTTTGTCTTTCCGGGGCAAAAATTGAATTCCTTTTTTGAACCACTTCTGATCATCCAATTTTGATGAAATTTTGCATGCATACTTGATTCACATGACAATTTAATATTTCATTAATTATAGTACTCAATTCTACTTAATTATAGTAGAATTAAATTCTATTTTTCCTTATATGGAATAACTAATCAAATGTCATTTGAACC
>MUZC01004692.1:3671-39454 GCA_002072015.1 Radix auricularia | reverse complement strand
CCCACCCACCCACTCACACCACCAAATTGTCTGAAAATAGAAATCAAGGATATAAATAAATTCTGTAGTTAATACATTTTTTAAATTAAGTAATTATGGGTAGATATATACAAAGTGTGTGCATGTTTTGTGCAAGACACACACAAATTACAAAATTAAATGGAAATATATATTTTAATTACAGAATTTTATTTTTCAAGACATTATTAATATTAAAGTACCAGAACCAATGCTAAAATCTGGATATTTTCAAACATTAAATTTTATGGTATCAATCTCCAACATAAATGATGTTATATTGAAAGACTTTTTAATAAATTGTCTTCAACTTCAATTGAACATCTTAATACCGGACAATGATTGCCATGTGCAAAATAAAAATACTGGCTTCTTGGTGGAATTTTTTTTTTAGTAATGAAATAAAAAATCTTAACATTTAAATTTCAACCATTGTTCAAATTATCGAAGTATTTTTTTTAAATTTAAAGAAACATTTTTACTGAAGTATTATTTTTTTTCTTATTAAGGTAGACTGTTAAGTACATAAAGGATAAGGAAAAAAATGTTGACCCCATTAACAACCCTTTCAATGAATTTCTTATTAATTTAGATTTTGCGCATTACTTTTCAAGGACTAAACCTCATCAGTGAAGTCCAAAAGCAAAATGCAACTAATACAGAAAAATAAACACGTATGTTTAACATAAGGCTGAAATTAATGGGATCAATTTTATGAAATATCAATTTCATTCAAAATTTAGATAACAATCATGTCATATTACACATTTTTAAAAATTTGTGCATTTTCCTGTAAGGTACACTCATTGTATTTTATTTTAGCACCTAAACAGAGAGATTGAAATAACTTAGCTTGTGATTTTAAAACACTCCCAGAGGAACATTTGTCTTACCACCTTGATTTCCATATCATACTGTAGGTAGAGTCCATATAAAGATACTCTCTGAGTTAGCCATTCGTATATACATGTACAAACTTATTCATACCATGAATATTAAAAAAAAAACAAAAAAACAAATGCCTTCAAGAAAGGAAATGAATGTATAATAATTTATCCCTGATATATCCATGAAAAAAACTGTATAATATAAATATATACATATATATTAGGGCTGTAAACGATAAATTTAAATTTAATAGTTAACTTTGAAAAATGAATGATTAATTAATCGTTAATTTCGATTAAAGTTTAATTTAAAGCCAAAAATTAAAATTTTTGGTGTCTTAAGTAACATTTATTAAATGCAATTGTTGAAAGTTGAAATAACACCAGAATGTATCCCTAATATGTCATCTTTTAAACCAGGTGTCGTGAAACTTCTTGGCTTTGAGAGCCATAAACACCCCATATCTTGAAAAGTAATTCTGTGACAGCCATACAATACGCTTCAAAATAAAAATTTAAGTAAATGTGAGCATTTTGAGTAATTTCAACACTAAAAGTACTATAAGTATGTCCCCAAATTCTTTTTAAGAACATTGTTTTATTATATGCAATTAATGTGTAGATCAAAGAAGTCGGAATAAACGTGTTTTTTAAAAATAATTGAGCTGAGAGCCAGGTACAGCCATCAATAGAGCCACATCTGGCTCACGAGCCATGGTTTCCCAACCCTTGTATTAAACACACTACACAAAAAGACATGTGTTTTGACATTATTTGGTTCAAGTGATGAGCAGGTCTAATTGACAATATAACCAGCCGAGCTGAACAATCATTCACATGGAACTGAGGAAACTTGTATGCACAAAATGGTCTTGGCAAGGAATGACATATTCGGATATCAGTGTTTGTTACTATTATATAGTGTTGTTTTCGTCGACGAAAACTGAAACTAAAACCTTCGTCAACGAAAATGTTGACCTTTTCGTCAACGAGAACTAAAACTAAAACTAAAATTAGCAGCAAGACTAAAACTAGACGAAAACTAAATCTGGTAGACAAAAGACTGAATAAAAACTGAAACTAAAACTCCCCAACGAAATAAAAACTAAAATCCCCATTTATCGTTCTTTTCCGGTACTGCGGTCTATTCTAAGAAATTATTATGACCTAATTTCTTTGATGATCGCGCATGCGCATCAACTAGGCATCAAAATAATACAATTAATTAACGTTGAAAGTTGACAATGACAACAGCAGGAACTAGTGTTGGTGGAGTTAGTGGACGCCTAAACTAAAATCAAGTGATGTTTGGGATTATTTCACGTACCTGTATAGATTTAAACAAAAGTGCATGTTTGGTGACGAACAACGGTAAGAGATTCGACACACTGCTCGTGGGAAGGAATCCCACAAATCTAAAACGGCATTTAAAAGCTTGCCACTTATAGAAAATGATGCCATGGAAGAGAAAGAGAAGACTAAAGTGGTGGCAGCACCCAGTAAATCAACCAAGTTGCCAGCTTCCAACTCTTCTGCCTCAAGGAAAATTACCGACATGTTTGGTAATAAACTTAATAAACATAAATATTCTGCACAAGTCTGCTGAAAATATTTCTAGAATGCAAGCTCTAACACGATTCATAGCGAAAACTGTTGTTTCCACGTCGTTGGTAAGTAATAATGTATTATTTATTTCTTAGTAGTTACTACTTCTTAGAACCTATAAAAAAATAAAAAAAGACACATGTGACATATCATACATTTAGTATCATAACCTTACGAACATTAAATTGTAAAACAAAACTTTTTCATTATAATTTTATGTGTATTAATATGGGCAGCAGTATCACTAATTTTGTTATGGGACAGGACAGGGCTTGAGAAAAATAATTGTTAGAGTACTTAAAACAGTTAAAATTTGTACACATGGCAGCTAAAATAGCAAAACTGTTAAATGTTATTCATTTCATTGAATCAATATAAGAATAAATAAAAATGGCTGTACATTGATAATTAGTATGCAATTATAAAATGTAAATTGTAAAATAATTACAATAATGAAAGAATGCAATTTACATGTACAGGTTGAGCATGAGGCATTCAGAGAGTTCTGCCAGGCAATGGATCCCAAGTTTCAAGTACCAGGCCGTACAGCTATACAAGCGGCTTTAAAATCGGCGTGTGAAGAACTCAAAAAGAAAGTTAAAGAGAATATACAACATGCCCGGCGTCTTACCCTTTGCTTGGATATATAGTCTTAAAAGGGGCCTCATGGCAGCGTTCCTTGGTGTTTCGGCTTGTTTGTACAATCCAAATATACAGCAAGGTGAACATTTAACACTGAAAGTGTTTACTGTTAGTCATCCTCATACAAGTGATATGATTGTATAAAAACTAGCTAAGTCATGCTAGTTATTACGGACAATGGCGCTAGCATGATAAAAGCTTTTAAAACCATGTTTGTTGATAGATGCGAAACTGGCACTGGCACTGATTCTGATGAGGAAGATGATGATGAGGTTGACAATATTAATGAAGATAAAGACTAAGAGGATGCAAGGGCAGAAACGACTGTTGATGGTCCCTATTTGAAATTGAAACGCATATGTGCTTCAATCTATGCAGCTGTTGTTAATGAGATGTCAAAGTGTGCTGCCATACAACCGATACTTGATTCAGCAAGGCGTATGGTTGAAAGGTTTAGAAAATCATCTGCTGCAACCCAAAAGCTAGTGTTGAAGAGCAAGAAAGCTCTTATTGCAGATTGTCCCACAAGGTGGTCAAGCACATTCCTTCTACTGCAACGACTAATTGAACTGAAGGTTAGTGTGAATGCAGTAGGGAAAGAAATGGAAAGGGACACTCTTCTTTCAAGTGAANCTTCTTGAGGCACAGTCTGATCAAGCTCTGGACGCATCACTAAAAGAGCTAGCAGTCACCTTTTTGGATGGCTTGAGGCGACGATTTGAGTTTGCGTTGGAACCAGAGTCTGATATTTTTTAACCTATACCTTCTGCAGCTTGATCCTACAACTGTGTCAGCACTGTTCATTTCAGGAGAAGAGCATCTTCTAAATGAAGCAAAACAGTTTGTGTTGCGAGAAGAAACTGCTTCAGCAGCAGCAGCCGCATTAAGTGCACAGCTTGGTCAAGTGCTTTCAGCTGCTGGTCAGCCTATTCCTAACCGAAATATCACTGCAACTGCGTCTCCTGATAGCGTTGGTTCGACAGCCCTGACTACATCTGGACCTCCTCTCAAGCGCTTCAAGTCCCTGACGCAACACATTGCGAACACCACACCCATCACCAATATTATATCTGCAGTTCGGGGGCCTGAAGACGAACTGGAAAATTATTTGTTGCACTATCAAGAAACTGCCACAGCAGTCAGTGAGGATGGCAATGGTTTAAGCTACTGGGAATCACAGAACGTTCAAAAAACGTTTCCGTTGCTTGCACCATTGGCTTTGGATGTATTGAATTATTGAATGCACCAGCTTCGGAGGCTTCCGTAGAGAGAATTTTTTCTCTTTGTGGTGATTTGACTACTGGGAATAGAAACAGCACTAATCAGAGTCTAGAAAAAAACGGGTCTTTCACAAGCTGAACAGTCATTTGTTTTGATGTTTAGTCTTCACCCTTCTAGTGAACTGTTGTTACTTAGTTTAGTTAGTTCAGAGTTCTAGGTCTTAGAATGAATACATTTGTTTTAATTTTGACTAACGTTTTTGGTTTCTTATTATTATTACGTTTTTAGTTGTTGCTGTTTTTTTGTACATGCACTGCAAGTCTGCTAGTCTACAACATAGTCAAAAATTGAGTCATGGCATTGGCATATAACACTATGTGATAGTGTGATTTATAATGTAACATTTGAGTGAATGGACTCATTCTCAGTACACTGAGCTGTCATCTCTGTGACTGCTATTATTATGCTTCAATCTGTTTCAAACATTGGTCATGAACAATGATGTTATTAGTTATTGGTGTTTACAAGACTAAAACTAAAAGTGAAACTAAAATGAATAAGACGAAAACTAAAACTCAGGTGTTTTAGTTTTAGTCGACGAAAACTAAAACGAAAACTAAAATTGGGCCTAAAACTAAAACTAGACTAAAACTAAAATTATTACAGACAAAACGAAATAAAAACTAAAACTAAAATAGGACCTGGGACTAAAACAACACTACTATTATACCATTGTAGAGGAACTTTCAACTCCATTTTGTATCGCAGTAATTCATCAGAAGAGCTGTCGTCATTTTCAGTACCTGAGTCAGACTCCATTACTGCCATTCGCGTTATACGTTTTCATTTGGTTTGATTAGTAGGCAAACTATTAGAACCATGATAGGCAAACTTTATCAGCATTCCCGTGAGTCAATAGTATAAAACCAAATGTTTGTGTAATTGTCAGGAAATTTATTGTTTATCGGCCCCTATTTTTAATATTTTTGTTACTTTTTGACTTCCAATAATTTATAAGTGATGGGTCGATTATTCGTTAAAAAATAATTTAATTGTTAAAAATTTTAAAAGATTGAGAAGTTAATTTCCGCAGCCCTAATATATACATATAAATGCATTAAAGAACAATGGAAAGCTGATTAATACTACTAATTAATAACATGATTCTGAAACACTATAAAAAGATAAAATTCCACCAAAATGACAAAAATAGACCATCAATAAATATTTATATTACATTTTTAAGTAACCCTTTAACCAAGTGTATACAGAGCAGAAGTTGAACTTCTTTTCAATAAAAAATTAATCAAATACATTTTTGTAAAGACTTTCTCTATAGTTAAATTTAAAAATAATTGTAAATGCCATAAAATAAATTAGGCAAAAAAAGTCTGCAGGAGTGTAGATAATCATTTTACGATCCTTCCACCCCACCCCTTCCCACATAATCAAATCAATGCTGTGACTTGAGCAAGGTAACATGGAGTGTGGAAAGCCCAAACGACTGAACAAAAAATAAATCTTTTAACACTGCATTCAGGTGTCCTGACCACAAGATAATGCAAACAGCAATAAAGTCTTTTTAAAATATATTTCAAAAATTGCAAATAAAACATATTCTGCCACACTTGATGAACATTTATTCAGGGTGCAAATCAATGGAATATAAGGAGTAGTAGTTAGAGAATCCCATTTTTTAACAGAGTAAAACATATCACTGTAATTTTAATTTGCTGTCATTTTCTTTTTAACAAATTAAAATTTGAAACATTTGGAAGACTAATTTATAAGTTTATATTTCTTTTAAAAAAATTAGATCATTATTCCAATCAGCACAAGTGAATACCTGTTCCTTTACCGTGAGCTCCTGTGTGATGATTTGAAAATATAGAATAAAAAAATAAAACATTAAAAAAAACAATAGCGTGAAGCTGAAAAAAGGTTGTTGTATTATTGTTACAAGTTTAAAATAATTTTATAATTTATTGTTATACTAGAAATTAAAAACCAAACAATGAATTCTAAAGTTAGCCCTTAAAACAAAAGTGTCAGAAAACCATAAACTTATAAAACAGCTACTTGAAAAGAAAAAAAAGTGCATTCATCTAACAAGTAATCTACTCTATAAGAATTCCAATTAGTGCTACCTGCTGCCCCCCTCCACAAGGCTCACCTCTAAACTATAGTAATATCATATTTAAAATAGTAAGTCCCCTTTTGCACAATATATATACATTTCTATTATATAAAATTGAAATGTTCAATATAAAAAATTTATTGGGAAAGAAATAATATTTGGAATTTTATCTGGGGTTTAGAGTAGCTTTATTATGCTTGACAGGCTTATCAACCATGGTGAAGAGGATTATGTATTTTGATGAAAAAAAACCACAAAACTTGAATGAACAAAAGTCATTTATGAGTAGAATTACTCACCAAGTACACTGCTAAGAAAGGAAGCATATGTTGCAGAGCCTGTTACAGCCCCTAATGTTGCGGGATTCCGTCTCACAGTCTTGCAATGGAAAGCTTTATCAGCTGCTATGTCCCCAGGCCCCCACAGCTCCACTTCCACTACGTGCCAGTCTGTTAAACTGAAGCAAATAGTTTGTTCCTTTACAAGTGGGTTTCAGTCATAGCCAAGTACAAAAGGTAAAACTGAATACTTAAAGGTACAACTGAATACTTGAAGGTAAAACTGAATACTTAAAGGCAAAGCTCAATACTTTAAGGTACAACTGAATAAAGGTACAGCTAATACTTAAGGTACAACTGAATACTTAAAGGTTCAACTGAATACTTAAAGGTACAACTAAATACTTTAGTAAATCCTTCTATTAGGCTATATAAAAAGACTAATGACAATATAAAAATATTTTAAGTTAAATATACAGAAACAGAAATTTAAGAGTAAAATTAGGAAGAGGACCAATGAGCAAACAGGGAAGTTATCTATGTAGATTTATCTAAGTTTAATTATTTTCTTAAAAAGGTGACTGGGCTAAAAAATTGTTGTTTATAACAAGTTCATAAAAATGTTTCTTTAAATGACATGAGTTCACTGCTCCCTCCTCAAGATGTACACAATTGAAATGTTATCAAACTAGCTGATTAATACCTGGGATCAGCAATCAAAACCCCTTGAACTTGATCGAAGCCCAAATTGTGTGCTGCTATGGCCCCGGCTGCCATAGTGTTTACATTATTGGGAGCCAGGGGGCATAACCCACGAACACTGCCTATAGGAATACAAATGAAATTAAAAATTTTAATGATTGAACCGAGGCAACTTCTTAAAACAAACCATCAAAATTCTAAATAATACTGCAAAAAATTAAAATACATGATTATCAGATAAGTATTAACATCATTCTCATGTGACATGGGAAAAGAAATTACCTTCATACAAAACAACAGATTTATCAGTGACTGAATTATTAATAGCCTCCAGCTCCCCATTGAGCTTATATGATGCTGGGTGTTTACTCATGGTAATTTTTAGAACCTTTGAGAGACAACAAAATATAATTGTTAATTTCATTTGAAATGTATTGAAATTTAAACATCTGATAATGCAAATAAAGGAAAATAATAATCTTCAGAATTTATTGCATTCATTTATTTACCTATGCCAATTTTTACATTAGTTACAAGCTGGAAAAGATTTTTTTTTTTACATCACACAAAATTAGAAACTTCTAATTCTAATCCTAGTGCAGAAATACAAGTCCCAGAAAGAGTATGCAGATGCAAATAAAGAAGTTAAGAAAAGCATCAAGAGGGACAAGAAAGAATTTGTTGACAAACTTTCTAAAGCAGAAGATGCAGCTTACCAGGGGAAGATGAGAGAACTGTTTGATACCATTAAAATGCTGTCTGGGAAATTTAGCAAGGTAGAGAGACCATTGAAGGATAAAATGGGAAACAACATAGCAAGTGATGTGCAGCAGAGAGGGAGATGGGAGGGGCATTTCGAAGAGCTCTTAAACAGGCCAGAACTAAGGAATCCACAGGGTAAACTGAAAAGAGACCATCCAAGAAACACTTGGCGCCGAGTATTGGAGGCAGACATGAAGAGAATTGGCCAAGAATGGAAGATCCTGGAGAAAATGGCCCAGGATAGAGATGCCTGGAGATCTCTTGTAGGTGGCCTATATCCTAGGAGGAAGTGCAGACACTGACAATGATCGGTGGATGTCCCTCATGGATGAGGAGGCTCAACAATTCTAATCCTACATTCACATGACTAATAGAAATATATCAATAAATCTGATTAACGCAAGCGTCTCTAAAAAAATATCCATCTAACTTTCACACATATTTGACTTGATGACTGTCCTAATTGGTGATAAGTAGTTGCTTCTTACAATCAAGTTTACTCCACTAATTTATATCATGATCCTCAAAATAAACTGGGCTCAAAGAAAGACTTTGTTGAAACAAAAACAAGCCAGGTATCAAGAATTATTTGTAAAATATGACAAAGCAAAAAAGAGGTATTTGAATGTGATCTGACATCTTTGTTTAAAAATCTGCTTATCAGCTGTTATATAAAATAAAAAAAATCATTTCTTGAATTTAGAAATGATGTGACATAAAAATTTAACAAACTAAATTAAAATATAATCCTTAAAATGTCATAGTTTAAAGAATAGTCTAGTTTCCCTTTCATTTTTAAATTAAAACATACAACACATCTAGATTGATTAAGTAAGCTCAAAATTTTTCAGTGTTTTATTTTGGTACATTTTATTTATGGTGGGTTGCTGTGTTTAAAGAGAACCTAGATGTTAGATTGGAAAAGGGGGGACGGGGCGGGGGGGGGGGGTGTGTGTGTTTGTGAATGACTGATTTAAAAGTGTTTTTTTTATTAACTTAGCTATCAAAGAGTACATATCAGTAACCTGTAATGTTCCCCTGTCTGCCATTTTCTGAATGTCTTCACCACCCCAAAAGGCACCAGAGGGAATGTACAGTCCATGCGAACTTGCTGCAGAGCGAAGATTTTTTTCCAAGTCGGCATCAGCAAGTGCAGTAGGAGAACCAACCTAAAATATAACATAATTGTTTTGTGTTTTTTTTTGCTCAATTATTTTTTTAGAATTAACATTGTTTCAAAATAAACAAAACCATAATGAATTTTTGTTTTAAAAAGATACAAATAAAAATGAGTAAAGTTAAAAATAAATAAATGTATACAAATTCACCATGTAATCAGCGTGTTGCAGAAATGAGGTTCCGTACTTTTGGGTTATGCTTGGATGGGCAACCTCAACAATCAAATCAACATTTCTGTTTCATAAATAATCATAGGTGTGGTAATGATATAAGATGATGCTATTATAAATGGTAATTTCTTTTTTTATGTTTACCATTATAAATAATTATTTCATTTGATATTTTTTTAAATACTCCATCATGTAATTGTGTTTAACAAAAAAGCTTCTTTATTTTCTGAATCTCATAATAACCTATACTATTACAAATCAAATTAACTATTTTTAGAAATAATCTTCAATTCAACTCCCTCAATTTTTCTTTTCAATACAAATGTTTGCTAATTTCCTAGTTTGGATTTTTATAAAATTCATAACATGACTTTGCAGAATGAAATTTCTCTTTGTAACTTTAACTATATGTTTACAAGACATTATTTTCAGAAGTTACTCCACTTACCGATCTTTAAAGGAATCAAGATCATCTAAAATTAGGTCATCTGGAACTACCCCTTTTAGAGCTTGCTGTGTCCGATTCCAAACAAATGCCAATTCCAGATCATTTCTTTTTTGAATTTCTGTTACTAGATACTGACCTAGGAGAAATTTAATTTTAAAATAGTAAAGCCATTTGGGTTCAGCTTTAGAAGCACATTAACTTTATCTGCAAAGAATTACCTAAAGCTTCATAACAACTATGTCCAACTCCAACTTCTTCTCTCACCTCCCTAAAAAACTTTATATGCAGCTTCTCTTTGACCACTTTGACAGTAAATACCCCCCCATCCCCCCCAAAAAATAAAAAATTTCCTAAATAACTTCACCCTTGACCCTCCTCTTTTATATTACACCAGAAGTCCATATGTTATACCGCTGTATTCTTTATAGAAATAAGTGCACTACGTGGAAAACTTATGGCCACGCATTCATAGTATTTTCAAAGGGAGGATATAAACATTTATTTTAATTATGTGGGTTGAAATTAAATAAAATTTATTAAAATGTAATTATTGTATAATTAGGTACTGGTATCTGGATCTTGACGATACATTTTAAAGGTAGTAAACATTAATCTAAAACCCTGCAGCAGTCTCCTCTCCAATAAATAATAAAGTCAAACTTCCTCCAACCCACCATTCACATTTTGTAACCATAATTATTATTTATAGTAGCATGTCCTATATTTTATATCAGATGTCTCCAAACTAAAGCCTGCGGGCCAGATGCGTCCACGAGGCCCTCTCATCCGGCCCTGGAGACCTTTTAATTAAAAATAAACAAAAATAAACTATTTTTACCTGTAGTTTACATAGCAGTAAGATGGCTAAGTTGTGAGAAAGTTCTGAGTAGAGTATTATGAATTAAGAAATGAAATACATGACTTCTTGAAAATTAAAGGAAAGTCACAGCCATTACTGTCTGATGAAGAGTGGGTATGGAAAATGGGCTTTGGTGCTAATATTTAAATAATGGATGTTGCTAGCGTTATCCTAGCCAGGAAACTGCTGCTAAGACAGCAGACAATTCGACAAGTGGTTGCTAGTGTTATGACATACGCAAGTTCTGCTATGACCAGTCTGAGTCACTCTTAGCAGTTAACACCAGCGCATTCATTGTGATTGGTTTAACAAACAAGAACAAAAAAAACTTTTTAAAACTGGGCAGGAGCGGAATATGATCCCACAACTGGTTAAACCATCAAGTGTATGCAATTATCACTTCGTCTAGCGAAGCTCATGTCAGTTATTGATTTTTAAAAATTATAAATGTTTGTCATTTAGTGTACACCAATTAAGTTATTTTTCCTTTAAATTTCATTAATCAGCTTAATCATGAAATTTGATTATGAGAACTATTGTTTAGTATTAAAGTATTAGTATTAGCATAATTAAAATACAGCAAATATTAACAACCAGTCGTAACAGCAGACAACTCAAAGGGATGTTGCTAGTGTTACGACATGTCGTAGTACTAGCAAAGTCTCGTCGAGTTGTCTGCTGTTACTTCATCGTAGCAGCAGAAATTTCGTTAAATATTATTAATAAAAATATGATAATATTAAATATTTAAACAAAAACAACTTCTATGTCTTGATTCTTTCTTATTTGGACCTCTAGTGCATGTGTATTCGGGCTCCAAACTGCTGTTCGACAGTTAATGAGGCCCTCCGGCAGAAAAGTTAGGAAACCCCTGCCCTTGTTTTATATCAATAAAGTGTCTGATACTGATTTTAAAAAGATGAATCTATTCATAAATATTACATTCACTGTAAGTGTAAAATGGGATCAAGAATAAGCTATTTTATTTTAAAAAATGGTTAAAACCTATATCTCCGACCGGGCCGACCTTATCGGCGGCCATCCACACCCTAAAATCTTCAATTTTCAGAAATTCTAAAGCTATACCTAACCCAAACCCTAAAAATCATCAATTTTTCGAAATTCTAAAGCTAAACCTAACCCAAACCCTAAAAAATCGGAAGAGACGCGACGCTCCGGTCGGAGATATAGATTTTAGCCAAAAAAATTTATATTTATAGTATTAATCTTATTAGTATTATCACGGAAAAAAAATATTGACTTGACTAAAATAGTACTAACTTAACTAGCTACTAACATAAACAATAAACAGTAAGTTCAGTAAAAGTGGCTGTTACAGTAACAGTACTCATAGTAACACTGTAACTGTAACAGCTAACAGTCACATTATTCATTATTACACTAAATTACAGACTACAGACAAACTACTACTGATACATGATAATGATACCAATGATAACATGATGATACTGTACCAGTATTACTGTACTGATGTACTGTCACAGTACTGACAGAAAAATCAAAATGAACTCAGTCTGAAGCCCAACTGATTAAGGTTAGGCTTTTTTGTTTAGACTTGATATTGATATATTTTTTGTGAATTCATACCTAAATGCCCATACCCAACGATTCCTATTTTCCTCGCCATGTCAAAAGCAAATACAAATAGAAATGAGAGTGATATTGAAAACGAAACCACAGACTTTGTTAATCACCGTAAGAGCTCTTTTTAGAAAAAAGTTTTAAAGCGTGTTTAACTATAAGCACGGATTCAAATATATTTCATCATTTTAAAAATAAACTATAAACCCCTAAAAAATATTTTCAATAATAAAAAAAATTAATTTTCTAGTCATTTAACATTCGTTGTGAATGAATTCAATATGGTTAAATTATATTGTTTTTAAATTGGTTTCCACGCTTTAAAATTAAGAGTCAGTCAGTATTACTTACCGATAGCTATTTTTTTTATATCCGGTGTAGCTATGACAACATTGTAAACATCTGTGCTACAATGTTTTCTTTGATTTTTTTTGCTTTTAAACTATTGTTTCTTCAATGAAAATAGACTTTTGATTTAAACGTAAATTTGGTAAATAAATATTTTTAAACTTAATTACTACGCTTAATCAGGGGAAAAAGCTTTTCAAATATATTAATATGGTCTTTTTAGTGTTTTTATAAAATATTTATCAAACTGATTAATTATTAGTAAAATATTAGTAATCATAAAAGTATTTTAAAAGTAATAAGTTAAAGTACTAATTAAGACTAATAAGTATTAAATAATTAATAATGATAATAAAATTATAGTATTATTATTATTAATTAATTAACACAAAGATAGCTTAATACAACCCTCAGATTGACATAATGATAAAAACACCTTTCTTATCCCGTATGCATGTAACATGTATGAGTATGCAAGAACAAACACATACTCATACAAGTTTTCTTTCTTCCCGTCCGACATTTGGGCGTAAAATGGGTTGCCTGAAGAAACCAGGAAAGCCAACACTTTATCATCATTTAAAACTCTAATAAGCATACAGGACTAAACACAAACCATAGATATATGTAGGACGCAATAATCTTGTGTACAGATGGAGCATCTGTAATATATAAGATTTTGATAAACTTATTATTATAATTATTAATTATTACTATTACAATGACATTATATTAGTATTATATTTTATTGACTAATAAATTTTTTAAATTAAATGGGAAATTATAATTATAAAGCTGTTAGTAACAGATACAGAGCAGTAGCAGAAGCAGTGACTTGAAGCTATTCGAACTCCAGCTATTGTCCCTGGCTCATTTTAAACTCAATAAAAAATAATAACCCATTTCATGTTCTATAATAATAATAATAATAATAATAAAATGATAATTTATATAGCGCTGTATCCCAGCAAGGAGCCAGGCTCACAGCGCTTTACATAGAAACAAAAATACATATATAAATAAAAAGAAACATTCATAGCATATTAACTACATAAATAACAATACGGTATACTCAATACATCAGCTACGCTAATCTATTACAGAAATGTGGTTAGAATATAATATAGAATAGGACTGCTATAAAGCTTTTAAATAAAATACAATTTACATTTTAAAAAATTGTGTAATATAAACAATACATATAAGCTTTCTTATTTAACTAATACAAATGTAAAAGTGTCGGTTAATCAAAATATAATTTCAATTCTTATGTAAGTACTATATGTTAATTATACAGATGAAGTTGAAGGCATAGCCGATTAACTTAACATGATAGCTCTGAGATAATTTAGATATTTAAACATATATTACCATTCACAGAGCAGATCCTTGTTCTTTGGATTCAATAAAAATGGGAAAGAAAAAGAAGAAGGGGTCTGGGAAAAAGGCAATGAGTGATGAGGAGAGGATAGCATATGAAGAACAAAAAAGGCTTGCAGAGGAAGAGATGAGGAAGAAAAAGGAAGATCTACTCGCCCAGTTTTTGAAGGTAGGTTTAATTAAAAACATATGATTCTTCAAAGGCATTCTGTATAGAGTCCTGCTCTTTAACATTTACATCTATTTAATATTCATATATGAATAAATGAGATTACTAATATAATCTTACTAATATAATTACACAAATAAAAACATATTATGATGCGTACTGATAGTTAATAAAATAATTTCATGAACAAAAAATCTAAATTTCCTAATGAAATAATATTACATATTGAATGTAATTAATTTTGCTTTACTTCCGATTCAAGATATGATAGGGGAGACTACATACCTATATGCCTATATTGTGTATTATTGTTACTTTCTAAAATGGCTTGTAAGGCCAATCTTTAAGTGGCAATCATGTATAAACTACTTGAACTTGCTGACAGAACTTGACCACCCCAACTTTTTAAAATATTATTTTATCATCAAAGGCTTTATGTATTTATTTTTTCTTGATTGTGGGAAATGTTTATAATCCTACTCCTATTGTATTTTTTTTCCATATTCACTTCTGTTTTTTTCTGCTTGAACGATTATCTGTGATTATCACCCATTAATTTGGGATTAGCTCCCATTGATCTGTGATTATCTCCCATTAACCTATTTGGAAAATTGTGCAGAGCTTGTGTAAATTGTACCTTAAAATGCTATCACGTTCTCATCACATGGGAAGAGGAGTATGATGAAAGTAAATATTAAATAAAGAGGCGTGTTTTATTTATGGGGAGTGGAAGGATGTTGATGGAAAAGTGGGTGTGAAAGAGTAAAAGATGAGATGGTAAGGGGAAAAACCAGTACAAAGTTGTTATAGTGGGGAAGAGTGGGCATTAAGGACGTATATAGCGTGAGAAGCACCCAGCAGGTATGTGGTGCGTGCGGAAGACATTTAAAAGAGTCAATTTTGGGGTATGACACCAATGTAGTTAGAGTCAGAGGATAACATAGTGGCGGGGAGTATGTGATGTTGGTCGTATGAGACAGTGCAGGGATTGTCATGCAAAAATCAAAACTAGATGAGTCGTGGGTTAGAATACTTAGGAGCCTATGAGAATTGATTATAATTTTCTTTTCTTTTTTTTTTCTTCTTTTTTTTTTTAAATTACATAATCCATCTATTAAGTATTGCCTTTATGTTATTAATTTTTGAAATGAGTACAGCAAACTGTGTAAGCTATGAGTAAATCTGTTCTGTTAACACTTTTTAAGTGAGATTGATCGCTACACTTGCACACCGAAAAATTGCGCATAAGATCAGAAAGCATTTTAAGAAAACGATGTTGATAAAATACTTTCACAACCATTGACTTGCCTCGTGAAGAAAGAGGCTTTGATACCAACGTGTACCTCCGCTGTAATTAATCATTTTTATTTAAATTGTCTGTTATATTGTCAACGTAATTTGACATGTCACCCCCATAGCGGTTAGTGTTGGGTAAATATGAAAATCGGTGTGCAATTACGACGATTCTTGATGGACTGAACTGCCTGAACGCATAATTAAAATGGCGCCATCCCAGTGAACTTTAATTTCTAAACAATGTACTAATACTATGTGTGAATTTTTAGTGACTCATCATTCAGTCTTTGAAACCAGGCTTCTGCTTTTTGTTTGAAACGTTAAATGTAAATTGTCCTAACAAGTCTCCGTATAAACAATCCTTCCACCAAACCGTGTTAACAAGTGACAATCTTATACTTATAGATTATAGGCCTAAGTATCGAATAACGAAGTTGTGTGTGTGCTAACAAGTCTCTGTATAAACAATCCTTCCACCAAACCGTGTTAACAAGTGACAATCTTATACTTAAAGGCCTAAGTATCAAATAACGAAGTTGTGTGTGTGTGCTAACAAGTCTCTGTATAAACAATCCTTCCACCAAACCGTGTTAACAAGTGACAATCTTATACTTAAAGGCCTAAGTATCAAATAACGAAGTTGTGTGTGCTAACAAGTCTCTGTATAAACAATCCTCCCACCAAACCGTGTTAACAAGTGACAATCTTATACTTAAAGGCCTAAGTATCAAATAACGAAGTTGTGTGTGTGTGCTAATAAGGTAATTTAAACGGCTGTGCTCACCTAAGACACGGCAAGCACGTTCTAGTTGTATGTCTAATTACGTCTTATTGAATATTGTGTCAGCGTCATGTTTAAGATGATGGTATTGCCTAGCGGCTTCAGTCAGCATGTCAGGGATGTTTTAAAAATCCTATCGATCTTGTTGAGTGGAATGGAATCTCATCTATTAAATTAAATACCCCCACCCCCGACATTAGAGTTAGTGATTTTTTACTCTAGAATCCCTACAGCTTTGAAGTTAGGCATGTTTCTACTTGAGAACCCCTGCAATTTAAGGTTACCCATGTTTTTAATTTTAGAAACCCAAAAACTATACCATCTTAATCAGCCATTGAGTATGTATGTAGTGGTGCTGAAAGTTGGAGAATAGTTGTTGTTTTTAAAATTTATTTTATTTAAGCAGTTGACGAATTAGAGAAGTACTGGCAATAAAGTAGCTAACAGCTTATCAACTTTTTTTTATAGTAAAAAGACTGCAGTATGCAAGTATAGTCACACAATTTACTGTAAGTGCGGCAGTAATGTGCAGAGTTGGCCCCACGTGGGGGCTGGGAGTTGTACGTCGATTGTACGTGTATATTTTTTTAAGAACCCCTGTTATTTTAATCAGCATTAGCAGAAGCTTCAATACGATCTATGCAATGTTCAAGTTTTAGATTCGGGGGGGGGGGTTAGACCACTCATCGGTTCACCAGAACTAAGTCGGCCTTAAAAATACAAAATTATCCACCGACTATTTTAACGGAGCTTTAACCTTACCTCAGATCATTGAGCCGAAATACTACCTCAGATCATTGAGTCGAAATACTACCTCAGATCATTGAGCCGAAATACTACCTCAGATCATTGAGCCGAAATACTACCTCAGATCATTAAGTAGAAATAATACCTCAGATCATTGAGTCGAAATACTACCTCAGATCATTGAGCCGAAATACTACCTCAGATCATTGAGCCGAAATACTACCTCAGATCATTGAGCCGAAATACTACCTCAGATCATTGAGCCGAAATAATACCTCAGATGATTGAGCCAAAATACTACCTCAGATCATTGAGCCGAAATACTACCTCAGATCATTGAGTCGAAATACTATGAAGAAGTTTTAACAAGTAAAATTATCTCACACGTACACATACACAAGCTGGGGCGCGCCACACACACACAAGTGGGCGTGCGCCACACACACACAAGTGGGCGCGCACACACACACACACACAACCGGGCGCGCACAAACACACAAGCGGGCGTGAACACACACACACAAGAGGGCGCGCATTAACGCACCGAAAGAATAAGCACAATAAGGAATATGCTCCCAAGGTTTGTTAGTCCGTGTGCAAAATAACAAACCCTTGTGCAAAGTTGCTCACCATTCATTTCATGTGCTAAATGTTCACCCCTCAAACAGAAATATATTATTCTTATCAATATTTGCCGCGCTGTAATATTTAACTGATGCGCGGCGTCTTTCAGCTATCCACGATGCCGCGCAGCTTGAATGGAAAATTGATAATAAGTATGGACCCCCACACCCCTCCCCAAACCCCCACCTAGTCTCACTTTTAGATTTAAAAAAACAAAACTTTTTAGGATCAGTTTTAAGAAGCGCGTTCTGTCGACGTAGCCAAACAGAAGAAAGTTGAGACAATGCCGCCCAAAGGAAAGAAAAAGCGCAACTCAACCGCTGGCATGACGGACGAGGAGAAGCTGGCCTACGAGGAGATGAAGAAATTCGCAGAGGAGGAACTGCAGAGGAAGAAAGAACTTCTCCTCAGGAAATACATGAAGGTCTTAAGCCTAAAAATTGAGTTGGCGTTTCTAGTTCAAACATTTGACGTTTGTTTCTTTATTACAGTCAGCGGCGTCACTAGGGTTGGTGTCACCCGGGGCGGTAGCTCATGGTGTCACCCCCTCATGATTTAACCCATAGAAATCATCCGAGTTTTCCAGTGCCATATAACGGGAATATATAGAATTTTACGGTCTGGTGTCACTCCCCTGATGGTGTCACCCGGGGCGGCCCGCCCCCCCGCACCCCCCTAGCGACGCCACTGATTACAGTTCCAATTCCAATGATTTTTTGTTTAAATCAATATTCGAAGTTTGGTTCTTCTTTTGAATTAAAGTTTCAAGTGACGTTAACTGTTAAGAATACAGGACTAAACACAAACCATAGATATACGCAATAATCTTCTGTTCAGAAGGAGCGTCTGTAATATATAACATAAGACTTTTAATTGTGTCTCAGTGACTCTTTTGTCTCGGGAGGTTATGCGTGAAAAGTACGGACAAATAAAGACGTAAATATTAGTACATGCAGACATGGGCAGCGAAAATACGAAATGTCCTCCCTGAATACGGATTTCTGGTAACCTGGCATTAACTCAGTGATTAAGTCGTGTCAACGATTGAAGTGAAGTTGACAAGTCCGTTATGTTCGGCCAGAGGGTGACACCGTTAGCCGTGTTGCAAACATAAACGAAATCCCGATTTATCAATTGAAAATCTACACTAAGGGCGTCGAGCCGCAACTCTTAATGCTGTCCCAAAAAGCCCAACAACGGGGCGGGGTGCCGCGGGTTAGAGGTACCCCTCTGCTGGAACATACCCCACCCCTCATCAACCGAAATTTGTGTAGATCGATGACGCAAACTGAAAAATCCCGCCTAAAGACTGACCGGTTGTTAGCGTTTTCCTTTTGTTTTAAACATCTGTAGCCGACTTTCCCCATGAGTCGGGGTGGTACATTAATTAATGTCCTAAAATTTCCAACCAACCCATCAAGGGAAGAATATTGATGCCTGTTTTTTTTTTTTGGTAATTTTTTTTTTCTAAACCCCTAAACAACTCTAAAACTAGATCGGATGAAACGGTTGACTATGAACGAAAACTGATACTTTTTCCCATACAGGCGTCAATGAAAGCATTCATTACTCAGTGCCAAGACAACGCCACGTCTTTCCTGGATCCACATATCCAGAGCTAAATAGTTAAATAGTAAATAGACTGACATAGGCATAGTCTCTGAAATATTATTGTATACATAATGTAATATCTCCTTTTCTGAAGATTAACGAACTACCCAAAATTTATGACATCAGTCTCTGCCCCCCTTCCCCCTTTCCCGAAAAAAAAACATTCATGATGTCCTGCCAATAATTTTGTCTTTTGAATTAAAAAAAAAAATTTTTTTTAAAGAAAAAAAAAAGAAGAACAGAACATGTCCACTTATTGAGAGCTGATCTGAGTCCCCCCCCCCCCACCTCCTCCAGAAAACTATTCAGAATGCTAATAATTTTGACACAAATAAAAAAAAAATTAAACGAAATTTTAAAAAATGAAAGACACAGAACATGTCTGAACGGTTAATTGATCATGTTCCTCATTCCCCAGGACAAGCTGGCCAAGGAAGAGAAGAACAGAACATGTCTGAACGGTTAATTGATCATGTTCCTCATTAACCCAGGACAAGATGGCCAAGGAAGAGAAGAACAGAACATGTCTGAACGGTTAATTGATCATATTTCTCATTCCCCCAGGACAAGCTGGCCAAGGAAGAGAAGAACACGAGGTACAACCTCAACAAGTTGAACCACCAGTGGAGGAACATCATGAGGGAGGCCAAGTCCAAGGAGCTGAAGAAGGACATCGAGATCCTGAGCCAGACCTTCGAGCGGGTCATTGACCGAAAGGACGCCGTCATCAAGTCCCTTTGTGTTGACATTGCCGAGGCGGAGGAGCAGTACGCCATGGCTTTACGGAGCCACTTGCAAAACACGGACAGTTTAATGGGTCAGTTTCTGTCTTGTTTTTGCAGTAAAAGATTGGGGCAACTTGATTTAAGTGAAACTATTTCCCTGCGTTTTTTGTACCAATTGTTGTGATGCAAGTAATCCTTCATCACTTGAACTGATGTAAAAATGTAGTTTAATGTCATGAGAGTATTTTTACTGGCTGTTTTTTAAATTACAAATTAATTTATAAATATTGATGTAAAAAACCATTAAAAATATAAAGATTTAAAACAAACGAACATCTGGGTATTAACTTCAAAACTCTAATGATTTGACTCCAAATAATTCCTAATGAAAATTTGCCAACAAAATAGTAAAAAATAGTACATGTAATTAATTAATTAAAATGAGAAACTTGAAAAAAAATAAAAATAGTCAGACACCTCTTCTTTATCGGGGGGGGGGGGGGGGGGGGGGGGACGTGCAACAAATTGATATTTCCCGCCCCACGGAATTTAAATNGGGGGGTGACAGTCTACAAATTGATATTTCTCGCACCTATGAATTTTAATGATTCAATTTAACACATGAGGATATCTGTACAATTTTTAAAAAAAAAAGATCACCAAAAAACCCGCCTGGATACACTAACACGGGAGTACTACTACGAGTTGGAGATAATCTGCGAGGAGTTCGACCTGGAGCGAGCCATGTTGATAGAGCAGCACAACAGCGAGATGAATGACATTGCCGACATTTTGTTTGCCATGGAGCAAAACTTTCAGGAGCGGGAGAATGAGGCCATGGCAGAGTTCAGTTCCCTGAGGGATGAAATAAAAAATAAGGTGAAATCTCTTAGAAGCTTTTATCACTAAAAATGCTGTAAAAGAATGTAGTACACAGATAACATGTTTGTAAAAATGTTACTTAATACTCTTTACAGTGTGGTAGGTTCTAAGACTAAAAGATTTACTGGTAAAAAAATTTCCTTAAAAAAAACTAAAATCAAAATCCAAGATATTTTCAAAAAAAATTATATTACTAAGCCATTCACATACTGATATCTCTGAGGCTAAAGAGACTGTGCACCATGAATTGTTTTTTTCACCCAGTCACCCAGGCCCTAGTACAAAATAAAATTTCAGAATATTTTAAGAGAATAAAGGAGTTTAACAGGATTTAAAAACACTTTTTTTTAAAAAATTCCAGGAGCTGAAGGAATCCTTTATAAAAACCTAAATTGTGATAAATGGTTTAATAAATCTTTTAACTTTTATTGCAGAACCTTGAAGAAAAACATGCCCTTAGAGTTCAGTTGGAAACTAAAGTTGAAGATTTATGGCAGCAGTTCAGACAAGCGCTTCAAAACTACAATGACACAAATGAAGAGAGGAAATCCACTTTTGAAACTCTGAAAGCCAGAGATGAAAAAAGTGCCAAGGAAATTGATATGCAGATGCGTAAACTTCAGAGAATTTCTGTAGGTTTTTTTATCTAAAAAAAAAAAAGAACATTATATGAATTTTTAAAATTAGCTTTTTCAAGTTTTATGGACTTGCGATTGCTATGCAGTTAATGACATGAATAATTAAGTAAATAATAATTTAATTTCAAAAGTGTTGCTTTAAATTAATTTTTAAAGATTCCACTTACATTTTTTTTAGTTGCACAATTCTTCAGATTCTTTGCCACAGTTAAAAAATTCCAAAATACTTATATCAATGACTCTATTAAATATATTTTGCATTAGAAATATACCATAAATAAAACTGCTTCTAAATTATTTTCCTAATACATTTGTTGATATATCGTCTTATTAATAAAAATTATACAAAAATTCCCAAATTTTAAGAAATGTCTTAGCAGCAGCATCTTTTATTCCTCTTTTTTAAAATATTTTATTTTACATCTTTAGGACCAGATAGCTCAGTTGAGAGCTAAATTATCTGCCAACGCAAAAGAAAGTGAAGAAAAAAATAAATTATTGAAAGAGGTAGAGTTTAAACATTTCTAAATTTATTTTAGTTGTCATTAAGGAAGATTATTAATTATATTGTAAACTCTGGAAGAAAAAAGTCTTAGCATCTGTGTCTGTTTCAATTTACCACATTCAATGTGTTGGTGACGCAAACTGTTTTATCTGTAGATTGAAGATGATGAAGATGCATTTACCAAAGAGGTAAACCGGATTTGAGTTTTTTAGAATTCAGTTTGAATTATCTTCCAAAGTTCTTTAATGTTGCAGCTGGTTACTCCATGTTACATTTTTATATGCATTGCTTTTAAATTAATTTTGTTTCTTTATACTATCGTTTTTTAATGCTGATTTTAAAAATACTAGATTAAATGCATCAACCTCTAGGCAAAAAAAAAAAGCACCATGAAGTAGAAAAAAAAGGTATATATTAGTAAAAATCTTACAACGCAATAAAGGGCACTTTCTGAGAATTTAATCTTATAGATTTCATAGCAAAGAGAAGCCTAAAATTTAAAAGCTCACCTTAAATATTTGTTGTCCCATTTCTATTTCCAAGATGCCTTTCATTTATAATTAACAATGATGAAGTTTTTGAGCAGACAATTGTTCTAATGAAATCTTGTAACCACTACATAAATTCACTAATACCAATAAATGTCAGAATGTGAGTTGAGGATGGATGTTGCAAAGGTAGGATCTTGTCAGAGTGTCTTGTATTCTAATGCCACTTAGTGGACAAATGCACAATTATGAAAGTTTGGGTTGGGCATTTGGGGGGGGGGGGAGGCGAGGGTCCACAACCATTCCATGGCTCATAGTTGAAACCAACACTCATTTTGCCGCTCACTTCTGCTAGGAAAGAGAAAAAATGCAAAGACACTTCCATGAATTAAAAGCTCAGATGAACAAAGTCAGAGAAAAAGAGTGGGACAAGCTAACAAAAATTACATTAGAAAGTAATGCTGCAATAAAAGAAATCAAAAGGCAAAAAGAAAAAGTAAGTAGAATCCTTGAATAGACCTAGTTATAAAGATATAAATAATTTTTATTTGGTGAAAAAAAGTCACTTGAAATATTTTTCAAATAATTTTTTCTCTGTTGTGTTAGAAATATATAAAATGGAACTATCATAACTAAATACAATACAATGAAAAAATGGTAAACACTGCCTTGATTCAATGGAAATTTTAACACTTTTTTTTCCACTGTTGGTACACAATTTCACATTTAAATAATTCTTCAAATGAGAATTTAATTTTTTAAAACAATTGGCACACCTTTATACTAATTTGATGGAAATCTTAGTTCTTTATGATTTCACAATCTCAGTATGTAAGAATTTAAATATTCTTCCCCGAATCAAACAAAATATATAATATCTAATCATTTAAAAGCAAGCATTTCAAAAGACTACCCCAAATAATGAAATTTTTTTTTAAGAAATAGTCAAAATAAATGAATTTGCATACAATTGTGTAACCAGATGTATATATCCCAAGGGTGAGTTGATACTTCGGCTGGCTGAAATGTGCCGCAAGCTTGAGACAGAGGAGGAGAAAGTTCTACCGTTTTATGCTTCTTCTTTAACCAAAGAGGAACTGGAGGATGTGGAGAAAGCAGTGCTAGAACCACCATCACAACCAATGGCTGAAGTAATTTTTATATATATTTTTATTGATTAGGTGTAACAAGTTACTTAGAATCTGAATGACAATCTCCAGTGATGATATGAAGTCCATAAAGGAAAATTTATACATGCACTCTAAATTTTACTATACCAATTGTATGTGGGGGGGGGACTGCATTGAACACACCACTTAAGGTTTGCCTGGTTGGGATTTGACTTCAGCCTTACATCCTGGCCCCTGAAACAAATGCACTTCTCTTCACTTTGTGCCCTGCACACTTACATAGCAGAAGAGACCAGTTAAGAGAGGTAGGAGAGTTTTACTCTCAGAAAATGTTATATGTGGCACTGCCCAACAAGATGAGGCTAGTAGCCAAGGTAATAGCCAGAGCGTTATAGAGTGTTACCACTAGCATAAAATAATATATTAACTATTAGTATTTTTAGGAAAATCTATTGTATGTATACTTTTCCCCTACATTAAAAACTTCTCTTTTTAATTGATTGAAGGGGGGGGGAAAAAGATTATTTGGAGCCTTTGTGAAATTATTGGGTGGCATATTTGCAGGCCATGCATGAGTACACAGCATTAGAGAATTTCTGGAAACGGTACAACAAAGTTCTGTTGGACAAACTGGCCTTAGAGAAAGAAAAGCAGACCATGAACTATGAGAACCAGCAGCTGCGGATGCTTCTCAAACAGTATTTGGATGGCATCTCTGTCAATGATGAGATCCTCAGTCAAGTCAATCCTCTCTTTGTTGTCAATAATAAGAGCAACGTCAAGTGAGTCATTTTTTTTTACCGTTGTCCGATCCGAGGGGGTTATCCATAAAAGGCATCATCAATAAAAGAGTAGTTCATTAACATGGGGTGAAGGTACTTGTTCACCCCCCTAAGTAGGCATTTTATGTTTGGTGCTATTTGAATGCTTCTTTGCGCTTACTGTCTGTGAAATTATTTTTATCTAAATCCCCAGTAAGAAGTTGGGTTACTATATATTTTATATGTATATATAAAGTTTATTTCTCTGGTTGGCTTTAATCAAATGGGGTCCCTGGTTTTTGGGTCTATTCATAGAATCTGTGTGCAACATATTCAAATTTTAGATCCGTTGTGTTTGAGTGCACCCACCAGCCCTCCTTCACCGAAAATGTCATTTTGGTAAAACCATCCTCTTCCTAAGCCATTGGGGAGGAGTAAAAAAGACAAGGAACTCAAGTGTCACATGTGGTGCACTTTTCATCACTGAGATACTCTAAAGTATTACAATTGCAAAATCTCTTTTAAGTATTGTAATCAGTGTTACAATACCTGTTGATTTTAATTTGAGCTTTTAATCCTTTATAATTATAACCATGAATAGACTTGTACGTGTTATTCCCCTTTTTGCCTAGGGATGAAAATACCTTTCTTTCTCCATATGCAAGAACTAACTCTTACTAATCCTACTTCTTGCCATCTGGCATGGAATGAGTTACCTGAACAAACCAGGAAAACCAACACACTATCCACATTCAAAACTTTCATAGAATGCTTGATATAAACCACGGAAAAGCCAAGGACGCAAATCTTCTGTATAAGAGCGTCTGAAAAATGTTTTTTTAAATGTCCAAAAAATGTGAAACAATCTTAGCTGCTAAGACCTGCGGCCCGTTTTCCAAAACATAACCATATTTAATTTAATACTAGCTACCAGCATCCCCAGTAGATTAAGTCATTCTCTTGTCGCTATCTAAAGTTATTTTAAATGCTCTCTCTCTCTCACAGGATGAATGTCCCAGTGATGGACTCCAGGATTCGGAGGCCAGCACCTGCGACTATTATAGAGGCTGCTCACGCTGTCAAACACATACTCAACTAGTGGGGACATTAGTGGCAAGGAAGGGAAGTTGGTGGCATGTCAGGTGGAGGGAATGGAATAAAGGGATAGTAAATTTGTCCTGTTTACACTACAAATTTATTTTTTACATTGAACACATATAGAAAAATTGTGTTACGATTTTCTGTGATCTGTTACACAGAAATCTGATGATGGATAAAATTTTATATATAACTTTGAAAGTGAATTGTCCCACTTTTAATAAATATTTAAGATAAATAAAAATTTCATACTGAATTCCAAAGTTTTAAAATAAAAAAACACAAAATGGGTTAATTGAAACAAATGTTTTACATTTAGCAAACTTTTCTCCGGAAGAAAAATTTGTGACAAACATTTTTTTTTTAAATTCGAAGACTTGCCATGTATTATCGCTATAAAATAAAATTGGTACTTGAAAAAAATCCTTTACATTTGATTTTGTGTGTTTACAGTACTTAATTTTTCTTCACTTATCAATCAGAAAATATTTTAAAAGAAATAATTGAATACGATTTTGCATTTTCTTAAAAATAGAAAACAAAGTACTTAAGCAGTGCTTCTCAAAGTGGTGGTTCACGGACCGGTCTGTAGGCCATCCCCCGCCGGTCAGCAAAAGTTAATGAAGGACATAATAAAATATAATTATAATCCTCCATTTTCATTCATTAATACTAACCATGAAGAATAAGTCAATTTTTTGGCAATGAGCACATAAATGAAAGAAATAAAATGAATTACATTTCGCTACCACAGGGAAAATAGTGCACGGGCCCCTCTGCTTTAGAAAAATTTCCTGTTGGTCCGCCATACTAAAAACGTTGAGAAGCACAGCTTTAGAGGTAAACAGGTTTAAAGATTTCAAACAATTACAAATTTTAAAAGTCACACAAAACAAAAAATGAGTCGATTATTCCCTTTATTGTCATCTAAGGTGAAAGGATATTGTAAATAACAGTTTCAAAACTACAAGTTAAAACAATGTTTTAACAACTATTTCATTTATTTTAAGAATTGAATGTTAGCATTGCGAAGATGCCTTGTGATATTACAGGAATAAAATGTAGCACATTAATTCATTAACTGATAAATATAAATCTTTATATCTTAAATGTACAAATCACTGAAATCACACATAGTTTAGGTTGAACATTGCATAAACTCATATATCCTATTATTCTAATGCCATCAATAAAACAAGAATACACACACACACACTCTTGATTTAATTTAGAACAGAATGAACATAGAAAAGTAAACAGGAAAGAATAGCTTCATTATATTTTTAGTAATATAATTTATAAGATTAAGGAGTTAAATAAAAACAAATTCCATAATATGATTTAAAGCATAATTAAACTACTATAATTATATTGAATTTTAAAAAGAAGGAAAAAAATGTTCGAGCGCCAGGCCGATGAACATAAGTAAAATATCACTGCTAGCTGGCATTCATACATAGTGAATGTATCAGGTATTACATTAGGCACTTACACACAAATTATTCAAAGATTCACTCATCCTCATCTAGCCTGGCAGTCATAATCTCATTAACAGAGTCTGCTAAATTTTGTCACTGAAGCCCGAGTTCCCAGTCCATCCACATTTGTCCTCTCATTTTGACAACCTTTTACTGCAAGGGGGAGAATGGTGTTGGGATGAGAATCCTTGACTTCATGTGTCGAATCAGAGGAACTGATTTTTAAAAAAAATACAAATATAAATAAATATTAACAGTGAAATGCATTTAAAAAAATTTCCAACCTATCAGTTTGGTAAGTAGACCACTACTAAATTCTACATCATTTAAAAACAATTTATTCACTCAGAATAAGGAACAAAATAAGTATCAGACTCTTGTGTTTTATTCTTTTTTAATGATGTTAATTAACTTTTAATGTACCAAAGCGCGGTAATCCGCGGTTTACCGTTTAGTACCAAAGAGCGGTAATGCGCGACTCGATAGAACTTTCCTTAGAAACGAAATTACAGAAAATAAAAACTATTCAGTGCGGGATGAACGATGTTTTCGACTTCCGGCAATGGCGGCTGTTTACCTCGCTAGTGTTATCGCTCGATTTGCGATGTTTTTTGGAAGTTTTTACGTTTTTTTTTCGAAGATGCGATTTTGCCATACTTTTTTACTAAAATAATAGTATTAAACTAGAGGTAAAATTAGTTTTAAACTCAAAACTGTCTTTTGGATACATAAAATAACCATTCTTATTCTAAAAGATGACATCAGTATGACCATAATAATAAAAATGGATTTTACGCAATTTTTTTTACATTTCATAACCGATTGATTGCAATTCGGGAAATTCTTACGGTACTGAGGCGGAAGTTTTCCGGAAACCTTATGGCACATTAAGAGTTAAAATATCCCATGTTGTGAGGGGTGCACATTTAAGGATTGATGTAATGTTTAATGACCTTATTTTGAAACTCTCTTTAGCAAGCAGATAATGTCCAGTGCCAAATGTTTAAGCCTTGGTCCATTTTGAAGCACCATAACAAGCTCCAATGCTAAACCCATGCAAGTAAGAAACTTTCAGAAACAAGATGTCAGCTTACCTGTGTACTCTACACATTTATCCCAGCCAGGCCTGTTCCAGGCAGCTTCTCTCGTTTCTTTTCTGGTCTGCAGATCTTTATAAGCTATTTGGACAGAGAGATTAAATCAGCCTTATTACATCACAGGCGATTGTCTGCTAAAGAATGGAAGACATCCTCAAGTAGTGTTAAAAAGAAAGATTAAATAATCATAGATAGAGAAGGTGGGTTATTAGTGAAAATGAAAAGGAAATAAATGCCATAGTCTTTTAAAAATATATTTATAGTTCATCTTCATAAGGTTATCCAATAGAAATATCCATACTTAAAGATGCTAAAAACTTATAAGAAGAAAAGTGAAATTAAGACGTTTAAGTTTTTGGCTTCCTGCATATATTCCGCAGGCGAATTCCAAGAGAATAAATATATTTTTAAAGTAAATAATAGCACTATTTTTAAAGAGCAGAAAAGGATTTCTAAGTGTATAAATTATGGTATCCCAAATTATTCTCTAGTGCTTGCTGGAAACAGAAGTGACATGAAGTACCAGCTTTCAGAGTGAAATTAGTGTACGGCTTGAAAACATGCCAAACATGTTAATATATGGACAATAAATATTTTACAATACAATGTTATGTTGTGAACATGTCTTATTATGTTTGCTGACTCCCTAATAAGCTTTTCATTAAACAAAACCAAAAATTGTCAATTAGAAAAACCATATAAAAATACATAAGTCCAGTTTAAATTCAACACTTCTCAAAAACTATATTTGTTAATAAAGCAATAGTAACCCTCGATAAATTCAAATTCGTCCAGTCTAAATTTTCATTCTGCTTAATCTGCTTTCTACTCCCATTTTAGCATGAAAAATTTATGAAATCTCCATTGAAGATAATAGACTTATTTTCATATTTTAAAAAATAAAGATTTAAAATAGATCAAGGATTTGATTAAAATCAGAACAACTTAATATCCTCTCTATCTTGTGGGACTCTGATCAATGTATTGAGCATTCTCGCTCCTACACCATGTACTTCTTAGAAACAAAATTAATCAACAAAACTGTGGACATGGGTGTTAATTTGTGCTTATTAGTGGGTCTTTCCTAAATAAGGAAGCAACCATGAGTACAGTTGAGAGGGCAATGAATTTGAGCGATTGAGAGAGGACATTTGAGCGATTGAGAGAGGACATTTGAGCGATTGAGAGAGGAACATTTAAAAACACAAGTTTCAGTTAGCACATGGCCAGGCTCTTGTACAATGATCTTACTGAGTAGTGTAGAGGTACATACCCCATATGTGATGCACATTGTATTGTTCACCTATTTGTGAAAACAATCCTGCTACAGGTTCATTTTTTTCTGTCTTCCTATATTGCAGTCCCCTAGCCCTTAAGGATAAAATAAGAAATTTTGGTAATGCCTTTAGAATAATAAGGACATAAGGATTTATCCCTCCTCATCAAAACTCTAGTCATATTTCTGTTAAGGTTAAAGAAGGCAACAATTATCGCTTGTTGCCCTACAGAAGTTCGGTGGCCTGTAGAGAAAAATATTAAGAAGTGCAACAGTTATTCTTCAAACACCAAGTGAAGAGATGTAAATCATTGTTAGTACACAGTGACGCAAAGACCACCAATCTAGTTAACTATCAACTGAAATACAAATGCAGAGAAAATAACAGAATATAAATTAAAAGATTTCAACAAATACATATCAGTGAATGTGTAATTTGTAAAATATACAGGTACATAAAACTTTAGTAAACGTTTTTTATGACACCATCTTTTGTAGCATTAAATGACAAATTTTGCATTGTTTGGTTTGACACTTGGAGCTAATAATTTTAAAAAAACTTTTATTTGATATTTTCATTGTTATAAAAACATTTTTTAAATTGCTGCCTTCAAATAGACGCTATTATTCCAATTTATATTTCATCAACTTCAAAGCAAAGTCAAATATATAACAACAGCGAAAGCCTTCTCTCACATGCAACTTGCTGTGCACCACTTGAGAACAAACTTCATTGATTAATAAATAAATCACATGGAAACTTAGTAATTTGTTGGAAAGATGGCAGAAAACTAAGGTAAAATAAAAAAAGAGACTTGAAAGAAATACATTCAAACATGCAAGATTTATGCAATAAGAGCGGCTTGAAAACCTCATCTCACACATATTTAATGGATAACACATGGTCTGTTGGGTAAGTGTTTGAGTAGGGCACAAGAAGACACGAATACGGCTAAACAAGAAATGAATAAACTGCATCAGTCCAACATCATGGTCCGACCTTCAAGGCTTCCTCACTTACCCCAGATGTGCTCACAGCAATATAAATTGCCTATCTGGGTAAAAAACCCAGCCACTGGCTCATTGTTAGTTTCACGAAACTTTATGCCATTGGCCCTGATGGTTGGAGAGGGAATAATGAGAAAGACATATGTAAAGTAGACCTTTCAAACATAACGTACCAGAGGTCTTATAAAATTCATCTAATAATTAGTTGTTGTTTTTTTAAAAAAAGAAAGTGATCCAACAAAGTTTCCACTGTTATCGCCTCACAGGCAGCAAGTTTTATAGGTGTCTACAATGTATATTAAAAAGCTAAATTAAAAATCGACAACTTACCAGCAGTTTCCCCACTCATACATGGTTCCAGGCTGTAATTTAAAAAAAAAATAAGACAAACATAAAACTTTACACCTTTTAAAATTAAATGAAGATTTTACATTATGTAGCTAAAAAAAAATTAATGGCTAGCATTGCCATTCATGGGGCCGCGGTGGTCGAGTGGCAAGCGCGCTCGACTGTCGTTCCGATGGTCACGAGTTCAAATCCATGGGAAGCCAAGGACTCGTTCCCGGGGCCCAGGGCGTTCCCCGAGTCCCACCCAGCTCCAAATGGGTGAAAAGCGGCGGGGAAATGCGTGGAACCCCTAGCCGTGGCTTGTGAACGCTGCATCACTTGCCAAAACAACTGCTGCCTTGCAGATGGTCTTGGCTGACCAAAGGCTATGGAAGCAAATCCAGAAAATACAGCAGGCTGAAGTCGGAGACCACGGGCCAATTGGGGCAAAACTCGTGGCACGCAAAACTCAATATTGAGAACGAAGAAGAAGAAGAATTGCCATTCATGAATATTAAATTAAATTATCAATTTTCATGAAAAAAATAATTTATTTTATTAACTTGTCACATAAGATGAAGGTAGCCAACAGAAGGTATGTGCAGCTAAGAAGAGATAATGCATACATTTTTAATCATGGATATCAACTGTCAGTCTGCCTCTCCAGAATTTTTTAATTTATTAGTATGATTATGTAACATTCATGATTTTCTTAGATAAAAATAAATTTTAGCATCAGCATTCTGGAAAAAATCAGAACATAAGTTTTA
Source organism: Radix auricularia (assembly GCA_002072015.1). Lineage (NCBI taxonomy): Eukaryota > Metazoa > Mollusca > Gastropoda > Lymnaeidae > Radix > Radix auricularia. The sequence goes on along the minus strand of MUZC01004692.1, from coordinate 7,805 downwards.
AATTTCAATGCAACGGTACCTGGAGAATTCAATGATACATTGAACCAGCAGCAAATGTAGTTACTTTTAACTAATGCATTGCATACCCTTTATAAAGTGAACTAACCTTAAGGGTATAGCTCCTGAGCTCATATATATTACTTGGTGGTCTAGGCTGAATAGGAGGCCAAAAACTGAAAGCTAAAAGTATTTGGTTTCTCCTTGAACGCAACATCATATTTCTCTTCTTGCGAAATTCTTTAAAGTCCTGAAGGGAAAAAAAAACCAGGAATTTATTCCAATATTTATGATCTATTGAACTAAACTCTACTTAACATTTATCAAGATTTTGATCCTTCATAAATTACCACAAACAGACTTACAGCATCTGTCCTATAGATGGTGTTTGCTTTGTTTAAAACTGGGTAGCCTCCTGGATATTGCCAGATGTGTACTGTAAACAGCAGAAAAAAAGTTAACGTATGATTGTATGTATTATTTTAAATAGCATTAGCGAAAGCTTCCACATGATATATGCAAGCGGTGTAGGAATTTCATACAAGCCAATTTTATATATTTATATAGTCTTGAGAAAAACAGATTCAATTTACAAAAAAGTATACCTGCATTTTAAAATAATATCCAGAACAAGACATTTTGTAATTTACAAATCAACATAAGCTGTAATAGTGTCTAGCAAACCAGTCCAGCAGATTTTAAAGTCAGTAATCAATAAAACATATACCTGCTTCATCTTGATCCCCTATTTCAACAGTGAAGCTACCAACAAGTTCAGCCCCTGTTCCTTTTTCCTTCATCAGCTTCTGGAAGGTGGAGCTATTGAAAAATGATTTGTGGATAAGAAACTTTTAACAAGATGTTATGACCAGTATTTAAAAAAAAAAACAACAGATTCTAATTACGATAAGGATTTTTTAAAAACTTAACTCTTAAAGTCGTAAAGCGTCACAATGCATCTCTTCCGGCTATCCGTAAAGCATCGTAATGTGTGCCTAGATACCAATCTCGTTAGAAATGAGATCTCGGAAAGTATAAACTCTTCAATGCGTGAAAAATGATGTATTCGACTTCCGGCAATGGCGGCCGTTGTCCGCGCTAGTGTTATCGCTCGATTCGCGATGTTTTTTGGTAGTTTTAACGTTTTTTTTCTTCAAAGATACGTTTTCACTATACTTTATTACTAAAATAATAGTACTAAACTACAGGTAAATATTGTTTTAAACTCAGTACGGTCTTTTGGATGCATAAAATAACCATTCGTAGCCTAAAAAATGAAGTCAGTATGACAATAATATTATTATAAATGGATTTTACGCAAATTTTTTAATTTCATAACCGGTTGATCGTAATACGGGAAATCCTTACGGGACTGTGGTGGAAGTTTATTGCAAACCCTTCTGCGACTTTAAGAGTTAATTATGGGTACTTACAATTGATTGATGTATTCTTCCATGGATTCTGGCTTTACAGCATGAACTTATTAAAAAAATAGGAAAATAAAATAAAAATCTATGAGTACATTGTCATTTTCATGGAACAAGTATTAAATACTTCACATCTAATAATAAAAGACTTAAATTTATGAATGAGCATCTGGTGAATGAAATTAATTCACATCAATATTTAATACTTACATTGAATTTCATAAACAGTTTCTTTACTAGAAAGGGCCATAGAGTGCGACTGTTCAGGCTGTGCAGTTTTTTTAAGCCTGCTAAACCAACCTTTAGCACTGTCTTCATCTGTGTCATGATCTTTTTTCAATAAGGCAGAGGTGTGCACGTAGCGAAATCTATGTTTGGAAAGTAAGTAGCCATCATGTCAATTATTGAAATTCACTCAAAAGTTGCAATAATCTCAACCATGCATATCTGAACCCAGACCTAAAGACCAGCAACATACCCTGGTGTTTAACAAGCCAGTTACGATAATGTTATTATATGTTTTGTTTAATTAAGATATGAATGTTTTAAATTGAACGCATATATAAATATGTGTTACTACTTTTATGTAATGCGTGGTGAGCACAGCGGCTAGCTGAGTTACTGTTATATACAAGTTCGCAAATTATTATGCATATTAAAATATACTACTTTTCCAACGCCAACTTTCCCAGACTATATATGTTCATCATCATCATCATTTGTCCTTTGGGTTCCTTGTGGAACATAGGGCCTCTGTCAAAGCTCGCCACTGTGCACGGTCCCTTGCCAGTCGCTTCAATTCTTCCCAGCTCTTTCCATTTCTTCCAGCCTCATCTAACATGCTCCATCTCCATGTACGCTTGAGTCTTCCTCGTTGGCGTTTGCCCTGAGGGTTCCAATCTAAGGCCTGCCTCACCCTGCTGTTATCTTTCCGAAGGGTGTGTCCAATCCATCTCCATTTCCTTTCCATGATTTGTTGTTCTACTGTCCTTTGTCCACACCTCTCCCACAGTTTATATACGTTAATTGAAATGAAATCGTTCTTTTAAAAAATTGATGTAAGATGAACTCCAGGTAATATACTAATGCAGATGAATAGATGTGATGGTTAACAAGCCCATATTAACCAGGACCATGGCCTGCTCTTAGGACCAGTTAACTTTTAACAAAATTTTTACCTTAATGCTTATAATGTAATAGTTTTGCTATTCAGAATTCAGAGCATTTTGAAAGAAATATTCTCTCTTTACATTGCAGTAGCCTATTTTTAGACACATTCCTCCCATGGTCACAATATGTTGACAGAAAACTGTCACTGTTACCCTCCCCCCTATGCCTATGTGTGTTTAAAATTTTAATTTAGCGATTAACTGATTAACTTACTACAGTGACTACAGACCTGTGAGTAATTTGTCATAGATAATAGAGGGTAAACATAACTCACAACCACAAATCAAATTGAATAAAAAAAACTATATTACTATTACTATATTATTATATATTGTCATTGTATTGTTACTATTGAGGATTGTAATTGCTATGGCTACATATATGAACTATATAATATTATATTAATATTATGGCTAGGCTATGCCGCCTATGCCGGGTCTATTATTTTGATTCGGATAGGGCCAGGGCTGTAACTGTAGTTAGACTTAAACAAAACAAAAGTTGGCAACCATCTGCAATGTAAATGGTGCATATTAATGAAACTGAAAGTTTATTAAAGTTAAAACTTTTACTTTTACAGTTCAGTACAACACAGTACAGTTTGACTTAGTAAGTTGTTTTTTTTTTTAAAAAGAAGGAAGGGTCAAGGTCAACAAACATAAATAAGACGATACTATTATTGACTGAACGGCACTTTGACTTTTCAGAATTTCGCATTAAGTATTGCATAAATAGCTGCTCAATTTTTTAAATTTAATAAACGCAATATAAAATATTTTTTTTTAACGAACCTGTCGGTTAGTGTAATGGGAGTTAACTTATGAGCTGATGAAACAGCCGGACATAAAGTCAAGCCCCTAAGCGATTTGCACAAACCAGCCATTTTAGATTTTTATGTTAGTAGCCTCTAAATGCTATTTTACCATTCTAAAATGCCTGCCAATTAATATTATAGATTTATTAACTTTTGCCAACTAAAAATGCTTAAATATAAATGTTAAACTATAAAAGGTATTTGTTTTATTTAAAAATAAAATATTTATACATTGAATACGTTAATGTATATTTAGAGAGTTTTCAGTATATCTACTTATTGGATTGGATTTAATTATGAACATAAGATATTTTGTCTTGTTACATAAAAATGATCAATAATCAATAAATTATATTTCATACTTTAGAAGGTCGGAAAATTCAGATTTTTAAAAGCATTTCTTGGGTAATAATAATTAGACTAACTTTATTTTTAGTTAAGCAAAAAGCAATTTAAGATGTGATAACAAACTGGATAGAACAACAATGCTCAGACAGCGATGAAAATCTACTAAGGGGCCGTCCATAAATGACGTCACGCGATTTTGGCCGATTTTTTACCCCCTCCCCCCCTACGTCACGCGTCGTCACAAAATCGTCGACCCCCCTCAAAAAGTACGTCACAAAACTTTGACCCCCCCCCCCCTAATGAAAAAAAAATTCTATTTGAAAATAAGAATGTTTCAAATCATTTTTTTTTTGTCATTTAAGTATTTATTTATTGTAG
>MUZC01004691.1:288603-338567 GCA_002072015.1 Radix auricularia | reverse complement strand
GCTTGGATTGGTTTGGTCAGGTCTCCCCACCTCCACCTACATACAAAGGCTGCTTGGATTGGTTTGGTAAGGTCTCCCCACCTCCACCTCCATACAAAGGCTGCTGGGATTGGTTTGGTCAGGTCTCCCCACCTCCACCTACATACAAAGGCTGCTTGGATTGGTTTGGTAAGGTCTCCCCACCTCCACCTCCATACAAAGGCTGCTGGGATTGGTTTGGTCAGGTCTCCCCACCTCCACCTGCATACAAAGGCTGCTTGGATTGGTTTGGTCGGGTCTCTCGGCCTCCCCCTAACTGTGGAACAGAACAACTGGTCGTATGACAGAACAGCATATAAGACAATACCCGACACATAAGAAGACCCCAGACTTTTGAGTAGATTTTTAGGGTTCAAAAAGTTGTCTTATACGCCAGAATTTATGGTACAAAAACTTTCAACTGCCTTGAGTCCCGTAGTTCAGTGGAATTTGTTTACTAAAGTTTACTTACTTCTTTCATGTAACTTAAGGTGCCTACAGCAGCATAAATTTGGTTCTTCTCCAGCATATTCTCAACAGACATCTCTCCAGTAGAAAAAGACCAAAGGTCAGCAGCGGCCAACAAACTTGCAGAGAGAACTAAAGTTTGATCTGAAACATAACAACAAACAAACAACCTATTACACTGTCAAACATTCAGTTGGCTTGCACTGCAGAAGTTGGTTTGTTGTATCCTAATCAATTTTCCCTTTAAGCTGAGAGGCCCCGCAGATATCTGACTGCCATCGCGCAGCAGTTTAGAATTACCAGACAGCAATTTTTGAATAAATATTGCACTCAGAATGGATACTGTGCAGCTTTGCACACGAGTTATTTTACTTTGCACATTGACCAAGGAACCTTAGAGTGAACATCAGTCCTAACAGAGATAACTAGCAATGGTGTCTGATGAAGCAATGATAACATGAGGGATGTCAATTTACCTGTAGGATGCCTGGGTATGGAATGAACAACATGGATGTCAAATTACCTGTAGGATGCCTGGGTATGGAATGAACAACTTGGAACAATGGGAACCACGAACAGTTGTGATTTATTTTCATTTCACTTGGATTGACCCTGAAAATATCATGACATAGGGGAGAGAATTAATGTCTTTTTAATAACCATCTGTAGATAACTTTGGCTTAAATCAGGGGTAGGCAAACATTGTCTACAGAGGGCAGCATTAATTGTTATAGATGGCCAGCGTGTATATTAAGTCTACTTCAATTACAATTGACAAGGTCTATATATAAATTAATGATAACAACCATGTACTTGCCATTTTATTTCACATTCACACTCATTACACATACTCACTACATTTTTAAAATACGAACTGAAATACTTTCTAATTTGATTATAAGATTTTACTATTCATTATTATTTCCACAAAAGTTTATTGCTACCATCATAATAACTGCGAAGAATTAGGAACATAATTTACATATCATTTGACCAAAGAGTACAATTATATTAATGAGAAGTATGTAGCTGTTAGCAATTTCGAAATGATGTTCCTGAACAGTGGTACCAGTTTGCTGGATGTGATTAGCATGACAGCATGCAAATTGTAGTCAGTGAACTTCAATCTGTTCTTAGACTTGCTCACAGTTGTATGTGGACCCAAATAGTGATAAAAGTTTGGCAGCAAAGTTTTTTAAGTGAGGAAGTGCCGCTGCTGGCAAACATCTATAAAAAAAACTCCAGCAGAAGAGCTGACTTGAACTTCTCCTTCAGGTAGGTCAGTTTCGGTACTTAATGGGGAACTGAGGATATTGAAGAGTGGTTTCAGGTTATAAAAGTCTTGGAAACTACTTTCAATTTCCACACCAAGGAATCCAACTTAGCCTTGTACTTGTCAGCCGTTTCATCAGAAACGTCAAAACCTGTTTTCACCTGCTTGACTGGAAAACAAGTAGAGCTTTGCCTAAAATGCTAAACATGCCCTTATATTGCATGAGCAAACAAGCTACTGCCCTCAAGTTTGACATTCAGTTCATTCAACTTTTTTATAATATCAATGAAGTCTGACTTCCACTTTTCATTTTCAATGGCAGTAACAAAGTCACAAACAAAACTCTTCACTTCCAGGAACATAACTATTTCTGCCTTGAGACCCCACACTCCCCTCGTTATCTCAACATCTTGCCCAGGCTCTGCCAGTGGTATTTGCTGAGGTAGATAATTTCAAAATATTCAAGCAGTGCCATAAACTGCCTGTGGTTAAGTGCCCTGAAGAGCTTTGTCACACTAACATGCTTGATATTCAATGCAGCTTTACACAGAATTCCCTGATGGATGACACAGTGGAGAGGTAAGACTATGATCAGGATGTTCTTCTTCAATTTTTTTTTCATCAACTTCACGAGGCATTTTTTTTTGCAGTCAAAGCATGCGCTCCATCTGTTGTTAAACTTGCAATCTTGATCCACACCAACTTAGTTCATTTAACACAGTTCTCAACACCACTGATTAAATCCTGGCCTGTAGTTGTGTCTTTGGGTGGGTGGCTCAACACTAGGTAATTCTTAGGTAAGCCCACAACAAGTATTAATTCCCTGTATAAACACCAACAATTGTGATGAGTCCTGTACATCGATATATTCGTCCAACCCAAGAGAATACCACAAAAAGTTGTTGATTGCATCTCGAAGTTGGTGCATCAAATTGTCACAAATTTTTTAAACAGCAAAAATTCTAGACAAAGAAAATTAACATGGACATAAAATTGAAACATGCACATGCCTACGGGCTGCAAAATATACTATCGTGGCATGTGGCCTGTAGGCTATAGTTTACCCACTCCTGTCTTAAATAATTATTATTTAGTTCGGGGGTAAAAAAACTAAAAGAAAAGTCAATTTTGTATAAAAAATATTTGTATAAAAAAATTGCTATGCAATACCCATGAACAGTGCAGTACATCCAGACAGGAAGTTGTAGGCCAGCAGCCACAAACTGAGTGATGCAATCGGTGTGATGTTGTTTCAAATAAGCTGGATCCACATACGACAGGGGATGTGGCATCTGCATGAGGCCGCCGACTGTTGGGATCACAGCTGAGACATCAATGTCATGTTTACTTAGGGCGCCCACATTAAGCTTCTTTTGTCTAATGAAGAGAAAATGAATATTTTTAGCAATATTTCCCAAACATTAGATAAAATGTGACACTGAATACAAGAGTGAAGAAGTTAAACCAAATTTACCTATTTGCCTATTGGATTTCATAAACATTTTTGGTGTATCCTTTTTTAGTCAAACACTTTACACAACAGTAAGTTATTTATTGTGAACAGTTTTATAGAAATTTATGAAATTTAAATATTACAAATTTATATTAGGGCTGGTACTTATTAAATTTGTTCTGCTATGCAAGAGATAAGGAAGAAAAACCTGATTGTTTACATAGGCACGTCTAAAAAAATAATAATACAAGGGAAAAATATGCAAGTAACAAAAATATAAATTATTAATAAATTGGGGGGGGGGGAAAAAGAAATATTTTATTAAATTTTAATTGAATTTTAATTAATCCAATTAATTATAGTAGATTTATCTATTAATTAATCGATAATATCCCCATCACTAATTTAAATGTGTAATATTATGGAAATCTAAAATCACTTAGAACATGTGAAATTTTATGAAGATTTTCAGCAGCCTTATCAGTTGCATATATCTCTCTAAATATATAAAAATGAAAGTATGTCTGTGTGTGTGTGCTTGTCCTTTATAGCTGACTAAACCATTCATCCAATCGTCATGAAAATTTTTGAGATTGTAGAGTACGCTCCTGGGATGGTAACTGGAAACTTTTATTTCTCAGTTTTGCTCGGGGCTGGGGGCCCAAAATACCTTTTTTCTTAAACGTTTAAGATTTTATTCCCCAATACAATTATAAAGATCTTGACAAATAATGATAAATTTATGAAATGAAAATGTGTTTTGAATTTTATATCTTGCACTGAATGTGCCCTGGAGCATTTAAAGTTGTTTTTTTATCGAATGAGCTATATAAAAACTAGTTTATGTATTAGCTGCTGTTCTTGGATCTTAACCAAACTTTGTATACAAAAACTTGGTAGCCCATATTAAAATAATAATGAACTTCTAATGTCAAGTTTTTGGGTCCAGGGGCCCCAAATGACTTTTTTTGGGTATATATTTAAGATATTTTTCCCATTAACTTTTTAACTATCTTGAGATATATATTCATGATGAAACTGAATTAAAATGAACAGGTTTTTGAAATTGAAGTCTTGCACCGAATGGGCCCAGGGGCCTTTAAATTTCATTTTTTTCTTTTGAATTAGTTTAATCATAACATACTGAGAAAATTAATATAAACTGACCAATCTGCTATATATATCAAAATGAAAGTATGTCTGTGTGTGTATGTGCATGTCCTTTATAGCTGACTAAACCATTCACACGACCATCTTAAAACTTTTGGAGACTGTTTAATAACACAGGCTTTCTAAGAATTCTATTTTATTTGAAAGACATGAAAGCTTAAAATACATCACACTACATCAAAACTTCAAGAAGCTACACAATAATTTACCTCAAAAGTAGACCACAATAATTTACCTCAAAAGTAGACCAAAATAATTTACCTCAAAAGTAGACCAAAATAATTTACCTCAAAAGTAGACCACAATAATTTACCTCAAAAGTAGACCAAAATAATTTACCTCAAAATTAGACCAAAATAATTTACCTCAAAAGTAGATCACAATAATTTACCTCAAAAGTAGACCACAATAATTTACCTCAAAAGTAGACCAAAATAATTTACCTCAAAAGTAGACCAAAATAATTTACCTCAAAATTAGACCAAAATAATTTACCTCAAAAGTAGACCACAATAATTTACCTCAAAAGTTCTCTGACCACTTCCTTCCTGAGATGGGACCATCCATACTCCAGATATTGGGTTGGGTCAGTTGGCCAGGGGAAAGTTGCCTTCTCTCTGACAGACTCCAATATTGGCAACAAAACCTCAATCAGGTTATGGGACATAAGATACTTCCAGGCTGAGCTAGGGTCAGATTTTAAAGCTGACAAGAAATCTTCTGTTAGAATACAAAATATTAAAATATGTTTATTTTTTTATTAACTTTTTTTCAAAATATTGATCATGGAATCATTCAAAATATAATAGTATAAATTTGTCCTTGCTAAAGGCAAAATGTTAAATGGCTCATGAGAGAACACCACAGCAAAAAAATTAATAAATAAATAGAATTTTTTAAAAGCTGTTACCTTAAAAGTAGAACTTTGTTAGCCAATGAAATGTCACCATGTGCAATTAATGTTAATTAAAAATGACATTTTAACTTAAGTAAAAAATATGAATTAGAAAATAAGTGATGAAATAAAATTACAAAGATAAGCAAAAATAATGTGTGATTTTTAATATTTTTAATTATTTATTTAAGTAGCTACAAAATTGATAGAAAAACATTCGGACAAAAGACATACAAGTCATTTAATATAAGCCTAAGAGCCGAATTTAAATACTATAATTTTGGGGCTAAAATAATATAATACCTAAATTTCTCTCTAAACTGCTATGTTAATATTTCCTATAATTAGGAGCACTAAATAAAAAAAATAAAGTCAATTTCTCTCAGCACTGACCAGATGCCAGGAACTGGGCTTCCATTAAAACTGCCCGTCTCATGTCATCGCTCCAGGTAGAAGCCCATGCCATACAGACAGCCACGTATAGGTCAGACTGCCCTGGGTCACAATCTGCTGAACTGTCTTGTGAGAGTTCACCACAATGGTTAAGGAGAAACAACTCTTGGGCATGAATGACTTTTTTCAAAGGATCTTCTGTATCTGGCCAGGTTCTGTCAGTGTTTTTCAGAACAGAAATTTTATTTTGTTTTTTTTAAAATGCCAATCTGATTTGTGTTAGAAATGATGGTAATATATCTAATACTTTAAAAAACATTGAAAACATAGTTTTATGGTTATGGTTTAAAATAATACAAATTTTAATTTTTTAATTTCTCTTTTTCTCAAGTTTTTTATATTTTTAAAAAATTTTGTTTAATGTAAGATTTTTTAAACCTTTTAAGTGTAAAAATAAGCCAATATTTGAGCCGATCATCATCTTCTTATCACTCAACAGACCCTCTACATCCAGTCATTATACATAAAATAGACACACCTTACCACTCCTCTTTTTTCTACAACTCATCCTTACCTTTTATTACTAAATATTATTACTGTTTTACAGCTCCCCACATTTTCTAAGAAACGTTTTTTACCTTTGATGATCATGAACTTTCCTTTTCATGACCACATTGAAAGATTGTATGGGATACGCTTGGTACAGCTGATCTAGAAACTGCACTAGTTGTTTTTTTGAAGGGCTGAGTGACGCTGCTGTCGAGAGCTGACTGGAGACAAATCTCTGCATGGATCGACTCATGTAAAACTGAGCCAGTGACCAGAGAGTGCCTGAGACATTGCAGCCCTAGACACACAAAAAATGAGCAAAGGTAAGTCTGAAAAAACTTAACAATACAGAGCTGTGTTTGTGTGCTGTCTGCACAATGTTTGAATAGATACAGGAAGTATTGTGTCAAGCTTGCAGGAAGCAGTGTCTAATTTACAATAGAGAACAAATGAAGACCTCAAGGGAAATAACGGCTATGTGACATTTTTTGGTTATCCTCTCTATCTGATAAAGGATTAAGACTAGAAGATTATGAAAAGGGTTCTTTGAAAAAATAACCTCTCGGACCCTATGAAAAATTCAAATGTATTTGCTTAAATCACAATAAATCTTTATAGTTTTGAGTTTTAGAACTTGAAGATCTCCAAACTAAAAAAAAAGTGACATAGCCGTTTAAAAATTCCTTTGAGGTCTTCAAATGTTTACAAAATAGGGCTTACCAAGTTGTTGAGGATATGTTGACAAGATAAAATGTCTTTCTTTTCTAAGTGATTTTTCACAATGGTGATTATTTCAATGACAAGATCTCTGTAGTGCAGCTTTGTGCTGTTTTGTCTGGACATCAGCATGGCTTGAAGGGATGAGAGTTTATTCTCTTTGATGAAGCTCTCAATCGTTGGCTGAAAATTAAAACACAAAGATAAGAGATTCTCAATGATGATTTGTAATTTCACAAACATTTTACAATTTTAAAGAGATCAAAGATTATAAAAATGTTGTTAAAATGGCCACGCCCTCTACACCAGGAGTGGGCAAATTGTGGCCCGTGGGCTACATGCAGCCCTATCACTAATATCAAAATCAATTAAGAAAGAACCAACTTGTTGATCTGAGGGCTCATCCAATCCAAATGTTTTCATCAGTTCCGATGATTGTGATGGTGCTCTACTCTGTGTACTCCTGGACTGGAGCACTTTCATTGATCTTCGCAGTGCGGGAACATATGACATGAGCATGTCACAAGCTTCTGTCATTTCTTCCTCTTTTCCAAGTAGTCCCTGTGAACCAATGGTTAGCAGTTGTACCTGATTGTGACACAAAGTAAAGTGATTTCCACACCAAGTAAGATGGCAATCACACAAAGAATAATACATAAAGGAGAGTTTTCAAGCAGTGTGAAGGGAGTAGTGAAGCAACATAAGAGGAAGCTTAAAATAAGTAAAACAAAACCTACAAACAATACAGATATTGACTTGAGTTACAAGTGTCAATAGATGGCCTTGAGAACAATACAGATATTGATTTGAGTTACAAGTGTCAGTATATTGGCCTTGAGAACAATACAGATATTGATTTGAGTTACAAGTGTCAGTAGATGGCCTTGAGAACAATACAGATATTGATTTGAGTTACAAGTGTCAATAGATGGCCTTGAGAACAATACATATATTGATTTGAGTTACAAGTGTCAATAGATGGCCTTGAGAACAATACAGATATTGATTTGAGTTACAAGTGTCAGTATATTGGCCTTGAGAACAATACAGATATTGACTTGAGTTACAAGTGTAGTAGATGGACTTGAGAACAGTACAGATATTGATTTGAGTTACAAGTGTCAGTAGTTGACCTGGACGTAGAAGGATTGAGCTGATAAAACATCACTTATTTTAGTTTTAGTTTTTTTGGAAGGGAAAAAGTATCCATCATTACTCTTAACTCCAGCAGAAACAATTAGATTTATTCCTACTAGTGAATTTATCAAAAAATTCCCCAGGTATTTTTATTTAATATTTTTTACATTTTTTCAAAACGTCTTTAAGGGGCTGCCCATAAATGATGTCACGCACCTAAGGGAGAGGGGGTGTCCCCACATTTGTGATGAGGGGAAGAGGGGATTTAAAAATGGTAATGTCACATCAAAACACGTTACTTTAAATCAAAGTTGCACTTAGATATTTGATTGCTTACTATTTATTTTATGAAATTTTTTATGGTTACACGCGTCTTACATTATTAGAGTGCAGCCTTACACTAAATACATACTAAAATGACAATAAAGTGATTTGAAGCATGCTCATTTTGAAATAGAAAAGACCGCTTTTAGGGGAGGGGGGAGGTCACAGCTTTTTGACGTAATATTGGAGGGGCGGGTCTAAGTTTTTGTGACAAAGTGACGAGGGGGGAGGGGGTGTTGCAAATCGACCAAAATAACGTGACGTCATTTATGGATGGCCCCAACACTACATTTTTGTCAGAACTAGTTTTGGCTAACACAAATCTTTTGGTTTTAGACATCCAGCTACCATTAGTAATGTAACACTTCCAGTGCAATCATTTTTATCACATAACGCCATGTTCTGGCACTTACATTTTTTTAAACCTATAATTTTTTGTTGTTTCTGTTTTGTTTGCTGATGAAGATTTTTTTTCAAAATATCATTTTTTAAATTAGACTTGTTCTTTTATTTTAATCTTCCACTTAAAATTTTGAGCAATGACCATCACACCAAGTCACATGCGATCACCAACTGACATGAATGCCACACAACAGGCACACAATGTAACATTGCAACATTTCTACCAGAGACTCATTGGTTTATGACATCATTTTCAAATATTAAAATATGTCTTCAAGCTTGTTCATCTTTTAATCATAATTAGGGGTTGGTTTCGAATTTTATAATAATTTCTTCATGTACATCTCTTAATTTCTTTTTATACTAAAAATAGTTGTGTGAAATAATTTAAGCTTATATCAGTTCAACATGAAAGAATTAGCTTTTAAAATTCATCCTTTAAATACTTGATAGTATTTTAAGCTGTTTTTTTTAAACTCACAGCATTAGACAGTGTGACCTGCCTTACATCCCCTAGCAGACTGTAGATAAACTCCAATGTCAGTGAAAGCAACCTTTCTGCAAATATTCTGGCCTGAGCTTCTAGGAGACTTGAATTCACTGTTGTGGCAACCAGCCTGAGAGCATCGTCCAGTTGCCTGACCTCACTGGCCAGTACATGACTACGGCTGTGTTGTATAGTGGAGCTGAACACTGTTCAAATATTGGAGAAATGAAAATGAACTTCATTAGCTGGTAAAATCATTTTCTATTTGAGCAGCGGTTGCCAAACTTTTGGAGCTCATGGGCTTTTTTAACTTCATCATTTTCAAATAAACCTACATGTATTTTTCTTTACGATTTATAAAGTAATGATTATACGCAAGTTAATTGTATTATTAGGAAATGCAACTATTAAATCTTTAAAAAAATACATATGCTTTTTTAATCTGTAAAAAAATGATAAGACTTAGTTAAATTATCATAAAATAATTTAATTTTGTTCCGTGTTAATAGCTGATTGTGTAGACAGGGGGGAGACAACCCACCAACCCAGCAGAAAAGATATGTGGTAGAAACTACCATATCAAGACCAGAGTTCAGTCCCCTACTATATAACACCATCAGCCCAAATTGAGTTGGGGATATGGCATAGCACACTGACCTGAGAGAGATTGAGAGAGAGAGTGAGTGAGAAAGAGTGAGAGAGAGAGAGAGGGAAGGAGAGAGAGAGTGAGAGAGTGAGAGAGAGAGTTAGAGAGAGAGTGAGAGAAAGAGAGTGGTAAACCCTTAAAATGTACTAAAAAGTAGAAAATAATTTGCTAAGATGTACTTTGCAAAGAATAGTGGAGGTGGTGATGAATACCCAATGAAACCAAAGGATTTTCATTAAATTTAAACAAATTTTCTCCTTTTTGGTTCTGTTTCACTTGCCAGATGGGAACACTGCACAAAAGTTGTTGAACTACAAATAGCATATGAAATAAATATTGAAAGGTCCAAAATACCTAAGTTAAACATCAAGGTTCAAAGTCAGTTCCTAATAAAATTCTCTAAATGAAATTATTTTTGTATAAAATTTACAGCTGATGAGATAAATCAGTACTTAATATTTTGGTCCATGTGGCACATTCTGGAGGAAATTTTCATTATATCTACCCAGTAGATGATAAGCATTTTCCTAAATCAGCTTGCATTTATTTATGTACTAAAAGCTACACACGGTAGAGTTAGGGAACAAAATGGGGGTGAGACTGCTATCAGGCTTATAAACTAGTAAATGGAAAACATGTAAACAGAGTATGAGTTAGCCTGGCAGGATTAAAAAAAGCAGCAAAAATTTCTGGAAAGAGCCTTCTTCAATGAACAAACAATACACAAATAAAATGAATAATTAGAAATGAAAAATAAAAACTTAGTGTAGGTACAGGCAAGTTTGTTACAATCAAGCTACACACTGTCTAGTTTCCTTAGTTAAAAATAATCTTGCTTGTTAGGTACACAAATAATATTTCTTTAATACACTTACCTGGGTACTTACACTTACGTAGGTGCTTTCACTTACATTGGTACTTACACTTTTGTAGGTACTTACACTTACATAGGTGCTTACTCTTACATAGTTGCTTACACTTTCCTAGGTACTTACACTTTTGTAGGTACTTACACTTACATAGGTGCTTACTCTTACATAGTTGCTTACACTTTCCTAGGTGCTTTCACTTTTGTAGGTACTTACACTAACATAGGTACTTACACTTAGCTAGGTACTTACACTTAGCTAGGTACTTACACTAACATAGGTACTTACACTTAGCCAGGTACTTACACTTAGCCAGGTACTTACACTTAGCCAGGTACTTACACTTAGCCAGGTACTTACACTTAGCTAGGTACTCACACTTAGCTAGGTACTTACAGTCCTGTTTAGACTTGAAGAAAAAAGCCAAAGTGTCCAGCTGCCGCTGCTGTAGACTTGCCTCTAGCGTGTGGAGAGGTACTGCTGTGCGTGTCCATTGGTTGGCCTGACAGAGGTTGTCTGCAGCACTGGGCCCACTGTAGGACATTATCTGGGAGGAAGTGTCAAATCTTGTGAGCATCAGATTCAAATTACAGAAACAACCATCATAAAACTGAATAATTTCTAGTAATTTTTTTCTTGTTACTATTTAAACTGGTGATACTTGAATAAAAGAATGAGTGGTAAGACTGCAATCAGGCTTATAAAAATGTAAATGGAAAAGACTTAAAGAAGGTAAGGGTTAGCCTGACAGGACATAAACAAAACAACGAACGTTTCGGCAAAGAGCCTTTTTCAACGGCCATACAATACACAAATAAAACAAATATAAAAAAATAAAAACTTACCTGATGTGAAAGTCATTGACACTTTGGATTTCACTGCAGCTAATTTTTATTTTTTATATTCGTTTTATTTGTGTATTGTATGCCCGTTGAAAAAGGCTCTTTGCCGAAACGTTCGCTGTTTTGTTACGTCCCGTAGGGCTAACCTTTACCTTGTTTACGTCTTTTCCATTTACTTGATACTTGAATAAATTGTTACCCATGAGATGAGACCCTCCTTGTGCAAGTCTCCGTGTGGTGAGACAAACATGAGATGTTTGTCAGACATCAGGATGTGTGAGCAGCTAGGCTTGTCTGAGAGGACAACGGACGTTGTTTCACCAATACTAGAACAACAAAATAATAGTTTTTTTGTTTTATTTAAATATTATTAAGTCTAATACTGATACTAATAAAGACTCTTATTATAGAAATTAACAATAAATAACATATTTCTTGAGGAACAAATAAATATTCTTTTTTTATTTTTAAAGTACATGTAGCTAAAAAATAAAAACATCCAAGGTGGCATTAATAAGTCAAAGACAAGACATGGCACAAAAATTATTATTATACATTGTACAAAGGAAAATAGTAATTTTTTACAATATAAATAGTGATTTTTTATAATATAAATAGTTATTTTTATAGTATAAATAGTGTTTTTTTATTTTTATTTAATATTGGATAGAATTGAAATACAATTGTTTTGTTTCATTTCTAATATGTGTTCTGGTATTAGTTTCTTCAACAATTTATTTTTATTAATTGCTATCCATAAATAAATTTGATGCAGTATTTTTGTTATGTTTTTAAAGTTATTATTTTTCATATAATGTAATCTTGCTATTTTATGACACAGCAAAAAATGAGGTAATCGAAATCACAATACTTTTTAAAATGACTTACTCATATAAGTAGACTTGTTTGTCTCTGAAGTTAGCAAAGCATAGGGCCTTCTGCTTGAGATCCTTCATGAATAAAACGATTGCCAGTACATCTTCAGACACTTCTAGAGCTGTTACTTGACATTTATTTGTCTTTAATTTATCCCCCAGTTTAAGGGTCAATTGATAAGAAGGAACAAGATTTGAATTTATTGGAGCACTACCTTTTCTTTCCTTTTTTTTATTCACCACATGAAATCCTATAACATTTTTACGGCATCCAGAGACACAATGGTTGTTTCCATGGCCTGAACAAGCAGAGCTATTTAAATGTTGATCAACAACCTCTTGTTTCCATATTAGGTCACCATACCTACACAAATTATAGCTCATGTATGTGCGGGTACCAGCTTGTCCGTGACAGCTAGGCTGCATACTTCTGACATGATCAGGGAACAGGTGAGCGTATTCAGCAATGTTTACACTCGCCACCGTGCAGTCATTAAATAATAACATGAGTACGGAAAGGTCATATGACATTTTCCAGTTACTGAGAGAAGCCAGTTCAACAGAAAGTCCTTGCAAGTTAACTTCACAAATGCAAGTCTCCAATATCAAAGAATGTATGTCTAATTTTTTGTAAGTCAAGGTGTTCAGTAAGTTTTTTTTTTTTTAAATTTTACTTAAATCAATATCATTAATTTTGTTAAATTCAAGGTAGTGCAATGAGTAATGAGTATGATGTCATCACTTACTTATAAAAATTATTATGTTAAAATTAGGGCTGCGAAAAAATTTAACGATTAAATTATTGTTTAACCATTAATCTATTTAACCCTTACAAATTATCAATTACAAATTACATCACTTACAAATTATTGGAAGTCAAAAAACAAAACAAAAAAATTTTTAAATAGGGGCCAATAAATATTAAATTTCCTGACGATTACGGGAACAGTTTGGTTTTTAACTACTGACTGACGGGAATGTTCAAAATGTTTATAAAGTTTGCCTACCATGGTTCTAGCACTTCGCCTACTTATCAAACCAAATGAAAATTGTCTTAAGCTAATGACTGTATTGGAGTCTAAACTAAACAGAAAATGACAACAGCTCTTCAGATGAATTACTGCGTTACAAAATGAAGATTAAAGTTCCTGAATCCATTAACCCTCCACAAGGGTGGAAACTTAATGAACTATTCGATAATGTCACTCCTTGCCAAGACCGTTTTGTGCATACCAGTTACCTCAGTTCCATGTGAATGATTGTTCAGCTTGGCTGGTTATATTGTCAATTAGACCCAGTCATCACTTGCACCAAAAAATTTCAACACACTTTTCTTTTTGCGTAGTTGGTTAAAGATGACATATAAAGGAGATATTCCAGTATTATAAAATTTAGATTTTCAACAAGAACACTTAATGAAGTGTTACTTATGACATCATAAATTGTAATTTTTGCTTTAATCGAAATTAACCATTAATTAATCCAGTTTATTGACTGGACTAGAAAAATATAATTTTGAATTATTCTTTGAGTTTTATTAGTAACTTTGTGTCATGTAATGAAACAATTAATTAAAAAAGGATACAAATTATCCAATTATTTGGATTAAAAATGACAACTGACCCATTTAATATTTGATAGAAGGGCAATGTAGCATCAATTGATTGAGCATTTTTTAGAGTAGCTGTACCTTGGGGCAGTTGGACATGGTATCTAATATTGATAAATCCCTCACTTGTTACTTCGACAAAAATTAAGTTGATAGAATTAGTTAAAATGATGTGCCCTCTGTCACACCCAACTAACTCAACATCCATTTCATCTGAAAATAAACATTTTAATTTTTTATAGAAGTAGGACATATATGGAATTTTATTTTTTTAAGACACTACCCCAAAAGAGTTAATAAAATATATTACATTCTTTAATTTAAATTCCCATAAAGGCTGTTTTTATTTTGTGTTTTTTGTTTTTAAATACTTACTGTTAAAACGTTCATAATTGTGATAATGATTTCTTTAAAGTCTCATTATTCTGGTACTGATTGCTTAATAGTTTTATGAAACATTACTAACCAGAAAGATACTCCTTAATGGCACTGCTCAATTTATGATAAGGAATATGCAGAATCTTAGTAACTCCATCTTCACTGACAGCATAAATTAAGATGTCTTTACTAAGGCTCTGAGCGCACAACCTCTGGCTCAATTGACTTGAATCATCCTGATCCCAGAAGACACTGTCAATGTAATAAACAATTTTATGTTAAGAGGAAAATTTCATTAACAAATAGAACAATCACCCATTATTCAGACAATATATTTATTATATTTTCTCAACAATCTCACACCTATATGTATGGCATAAATTATAAATAATTACCATTGAATATTAGGATCCAAAACAAAGTTTAAGACCTGCCCTCTATCTTTAATTTTCAGTATGGAAAAAGTTCCCTCTTCATGTTGAGCCGCTAGAGTGTCTTGATGTGCACTACTTTTAAGACATACAAATTTAGTTGGTTGTTGATTCAAAAAATGCAATGTCACCAGCTTACAGTCCATGTTGCAATTTAAAGGTGCCTCCATTTTATTCAGTCCATGAAATCTTCAATAAAGCAAAGTTTAAGTTACAATTTAAACACTTTCAGATACCTCTAAAAAAATTTATGAACTATTTTACTGTATTTTAAAATTTGGGTAAAGATTATTTTGCAGGGTGTTCTGAGCAATGTTCCCTCTGAGGTTCATTGGTCTGTGGGAAAAGCAAAGTAAAGAAAATTGTGTGCAGAGTTGCACACCATCCATTTTTGTGCAATATTTTACCAAATTTGCTGGGGTGTATTACTAAACTAACACTAATAACTAATACTAAACAGTGTGCATGTCTCAAGACCCCCCCCCTGATGTTCACTTGCATTGTTTTCATTTTGTCGTGCTGATATTTGTGTCCATTCTTTCCCCTGTTCTTTGCACTATTTATGAGCAAGTCTGCGGCATATCTAATTTTAATTATTTTGACATCCTTTTACTTTATATAAAGCACTTGTCTAAGGCATCGCTTCCTCTTAACAGGACTGAATGAGAATTATTAAATGTAGGCACTGTGGGCCTATTGGATGCCACAAAAAATATAACCTGTTCTGACAGGCTTTTACTATTTAAAAAATTCTTGGTGGGCTTGACTAGTGACATCTATTTAATCCAATAATCCCAATGTAAAGGTACATTCACAATGTTGAGCAACAATTTCTCATTGTACCAGACAAGACGGCGGCCGATGCTAGTGATGTCACTTCAACGCTGCCGTATTGCTACCCAGTTACATCCATTCAAAGAATTATATCAGTTGTCTCCCTTACCCCAGACCCTGCAATTACTGAATAATTTATGGGTCAAGTTCTTTGGCCTATAGGGACAAGATGGGAAACATAGGAGAGGAATATGAGGAGGGTACCCCACATATAAATTCCTCAAAATAAGACAATATAATCCTGATATTAAGACCATTAACAGATTTAAAAAATGAAAAGTAGGGGAAAGGGTTAAGTGGAGAGGTCTCTCTTCCCCTTTTACATTTTAAAATGACTGCTAAATGCAAATGATTAGCAATGCCCACTTCAAAAGTAGTATGTAGGCTAACATTGCCCATGAAATTTGTCCTACAACATTCTTTTGACCAGTGGCACCATGGTAGAAATTTTAAAAAATTTTTGTATAAAATTTTTCAAAATGCGATGAGAATTCTCCAAAACGGAAGGTGTTAGGTTTAGTTTTAGAATTTTCATAATAATTATCTGCAATGGAAGGTTTTAGGGTTATGGGTTAGTTGTAGTGATTCAGACGCATGAGCTGTGAGTACCATGTTTTTCTTCATTTCTCCTCACATTTTTTGCTGTTTCTCTACAAAATAGGCTTGCTGCTAAAATAGCCTAAAATTTAAGAATCTCCACCCATCCCCCAATTTCTTCGTTGCATTTACTGAAATTTACTGTTTTTCAAAATCCCCACATTGCTAAAATAAAACCAGCAAATTTGAGCACATCCACCCCAGATTTTTTCCTTCGCATTTCCACTGTTTTTTAAAATCACCACGTCAATACACAACCTGGCAATTTGAAAATCTCTACGCCTCATCCCCCAAACCCCTCTTTTTTTTCTTGCTTGATGTTGCTAGTGCTACGACATGTCGTCAATGTTGTACTGCTGCTGCGTCGACAGTCATAGCAGCAGACTATTCGTCTGGATGTTGTTAGTGCTACACCTAGTCGTAACACTCGCCAGTAAACTACTGCTACGACTAGTAGCTTACTGCTTTTCTTTTCGCTTTTCAGAATAACTTCAATAAGTAGGTACAAAATTACAATTCAAATTCAATTACCAGCACCCTCAATGTAGTTAATTTTTTAAATTAAGACTAAGGGGAAATCTAAAACGGGAATTTTTTTTTTTTACCCATTCCTATGTAAAGGTCTTGCTACGTTAATTTTGTTCTACGTGTATTTCAGCTACAGCTGTACAGTGTATTTAAAGAGTAAAGAGGTCCCTTCTCAGCCACCCAGTGCAGGTCGGTCCGTGTTTATAATCAAATGTTTGGATTGTTGTGTCATGTGATGTCGACATAAAGGCTAATTACCCAAACAACAATTTTAATTACTTTATTTTGGAGGTATAGAAAACAATAAATTAAATATTCATTTGATTTAATATTATAATTTAATTGTATTTGTTTCTGAATGTTATTTGGCATTAAAATAATTAAATGCTGACAAGACATTGATGTGAAAGGTCAAAGTTCACTCAAATCTACCCTGTAGAGTTACACGCAGATCGGATGACTGAACTGAACGGTCTACAGTCTACAGCTTCTACTACTACAAACTAATAATAGTATACAGTATAAGAGAACTGAGTCAGTATATTAATTATCAATAGGTAATAACCCACTCAACTCTAATAACCGAAGTCCCAAGCAAGTCAGGTAACACAACTCAATTATTTTAAGCCACGTATTTCAAAATAATTTATTTATTTTAATTAAATTTAATGCTCTGCATTCGCCTTCGCGAAATTACAAAGATAAAGTCAAAGGTTCATTAAAATTAATTTAATTAAACTATAATTTTATAAATAACTACGTTCATTTTCATTACTAATTAAATTGTCTAATTAGTTGATTCAGTGATTAGTAATTTTAAATTACATTTACTGTTATTATTATTGTAATAGTAATAGAATATTAAATTTTCATTTACTTGGACTTGGACCAAATCTTGGACAGTTAGCAGTTGGAGATATGCCACTAAAAGGTATTCCAAATGAATTGTCGCCAGAGCTTCTAAAAGCATTAGCTGAAATGGGACATGGAGATGAAATAAGTGAGTAAATTAAAAATATTATTTTTAACCAGTGGCGTCACTAGGAGGTGCGGAGGGGGCGGATCGCCCCAGGTGACACCATTAAAGGGGTGACACCAAAATGTTAAATGCTGTCCCACCATTGACTTAACGCTAGCGGTGGGCTACCCACAAATAAGTCCATGATGCGCTCAAATAAGTGGGGGCGAAAGGAAGAGGCGGTCCAGTTGGGCGATTCTGGACCCCAAGCGCTCTACGCCCCGAGGCACCTTAGCGCGGTGGGTGGCTAGATGGCATAGTATGGGATGATGAACCATGGGGTAGCCAGAATCTGTTGTTGGTGAACTGTTACCCATGCTACGACGCCTCCGGGGGGGGGGGCACCTTGAGCATGCTGTGCGGCTCTTGGTCTCCCCAGACGGAGGGGCTGGTGTCGCTTGAAGGTACGTGGAAGACCTGGTGTTGTCTTCTAAGTGTGAGGCTTTCGTTTGGCCTGGTTCATCTTGCGGTATTGAAAGGATCCTTCGCGCTGCTTTGTGGTTCTGAGGGTGGAATGCGGGTGGCTCGATGCGTCAGTCATTCCTCCAGCCATCTGGGAGCCAATGGTGGAACCAGCTTCAGGTTGGTGGACCCAGGAGCAGGGGCTCTATGTCTGTTTACCCTGTGGCCATCGAAAGGTATGTGGAGGTTTGGCCAGAGCGGATGGGGTTGGATTTCAGGTGCCCCATGTCCAAGGTGCGAGTCTTTGTTGCGATGGCTTTGAGGGAAGCTTGAAGAGTTGGAGGAGCCAACTCTGCTGGTTCCCCCCCCCCCCAAAGTTCTCTGCCTGAGTGGTGGCAGGTCCCGTTTGAAGGGGCCTGTCGGCATATTGGATTCTTCTTCTTCTTCTGCGTTCTCAAAATCTTTTTGAAGGAGGATTTAGATCACAAGCCCTATATCCGTGATGTATTGTGCTGTGGCTGTCAATAGGCTCAGTCCACCATACAGTTTATCGTGGAGGGTAGCTTCCTGGGGCCAAATGGCTGCTCGGGTGTGGAGGTACAGATGGCAGTTTTGCAGCACATGTTCTGCGTTTTCTGCAGCTGTTCCGCAAGGGCACATTTTGGTTTCTCCAATTTGAAGTTTGCGGAACATGTGCTGCCTAAGTTTGTTGTGGCCCGTCCGTAGCCTGAATATGATGTTCTGAGATTGGCGGGGAAGTTTAAAGAATGCATGGATGGTGGACTTTCAGCTCGGAACCATCTTACTGCTTCACTACTTTTGAGAAACGCCTTTATTTCTTCGGGGTGTAGGGGTTAGTCTGTCTGGACCTGTTTGCCTCCAGTTTTTGCCAGGGAGTCTGCTGTGTTATTTCTCTCAAGTTCCACATGGCCTGGGTCCATTGGAGAACAAGTTCTTTTGTTATTTTACTTAAATTCTGTAGTTCTATATTGATTGATTGATCGAGCTGTTTGGGTTCCGGAGAGATTGGAGCACTTTTTTTTCATCAGTGAGGAAGACAATTTTGCTGTTTTTGGAGAGCGGTTGGGTTGTTAGAATCCCTGCAGCAAGCTCTAGTGCTTTCCTTTCCACTCTAGTGCTGTCGTCTGAGATGCTTCCTATGGCAGTTACTTTTTCAAGGTGTTCCCCATTAGGCCATTCTATGAGGATGCCGGCTCCTCCATTTTTGTTTTTAACTGAAGAGCCATCGGTGTAGACTCTTACCCATGAGTTCTCAGGGTATTGGTCACTGATGTTTTTTACAGTTTCTTTCAGTATGTTAGTTTCATAGTCAGATTTTATTTCTATGTTGCTTAAATTTTCTCTGGGTCCCAGGGTGGGAAGTGGCTGTGGGGTTGGGTCGCTTCAATTTCGATGTTGTCAATTTTGTGTTTATTTTTTAGAAGTTTGGCTTCTTGTATAAAATTTGATCTATGGAGTCTTTTTAGAAGAGTGAGATTTTTGCATTTTGTGTTCAAGGAGGTGATGTCCTGATGCTTCTAATTTGGTGAATTGTGTTAAGGTTTTGGTTTCTCGTCTAACTTCCATAGAGCTTAGGGTAGCTAAGTCCTCCATGGCTCTGATTGGGGTAGTTTTCATTGCTCCTGTTATTATTCGTTGCCCTAGGTTTTGAACTTTGTCTATTTTTTGGAAGTTCGATTTGGCAACTGTGCCCCACACTGAGGCTCTGTATTCTAGGGTAGGTCTTATGTAGCTGGTGTATGTTTTCTTCAGGATGGAGTGGTTTGACCCTAGTCATCAGTGCTAGGCTTTGGATTCCCTTTTTTGAGCATTTTCTATTTGGTTTCTCCAGGTTAACCTTGGGTCAAAAGTAACTCCTAGATATGTCGGATTGTCATTTTTTTCCAAGATTGTATTGTCGAGGGTTACTTTGACGCTATGTTGTTTGGTTGAAAGGGAGAAGATTGTGTAGGTAGTCTTTTTGGAATTTATGGACATACCCCCATTTTTCGGACCATAGGTTGAGGTTGTTCAGTGATTCTTGTAACCTAAATTTTGAAGTGCCTGTGTATTCCTCTGTGCTAAGAAGAGCCATATCATCAGCGTACATGCTGCCTTTTACTTTTCTAGGGATAATTTGTAGTAAGTCGTTTATGAAAATTAGAAATAGTGTGGGTGATAGAACACCTCCCTGGGGAACTCCATTTTATATCGTAGCTGTCTTGCTTCTTTTTCCTTGCATTTTGACTAGAGCTTTGCTAGATATTCTGTAATCCAGTTTAACATTTGGTGGGATACCTGAGTATTGTGTAGCTTTAGAATTAGACCTTCTTTCCAGACCTTGTCAAATGCTTTTTCTAGGTCAACCCAGACGACGGTGGTTGATTTCTTTTCCTGGAAGCCATCTTCTATTTCTTGGGCTAAGTAAGCTATTAGATCTTCTGTTAATCTGCATTTTCTGAAGCCTGCCTGTTCATCTGCTAGTAAATTTACGGATTCAAGTATCCACATCAGTTTGCAGACGCAACTAGTCAGACTTATTGGGCAGTAGCTGTCAACTTGGCTTCTTGGTTTGCTATGCGTCTATATTGGGATCATAATAGCTTTTTTCCAAATAGTTGGAATTTTTCCAGATTTCCAGCTGGCATTGTAAATTTTTAGTAGTTTTTTCTTAGCCAGAGGTCCGAGGTGGGAGAGCATATCATTTGAGATCTTGTCTATTCCTGGAGCTTGTTTGGGTTTAAGGAGTTTCATAGAATTCATATTGGGTGAAGCTACTCATTTGCAGTGAGACATGCATTCCCAGACGGAGAGGAACGTCTCACCAGTAAGTCCGGTCAGTCGGCGCCTGTTTATTAAAAAATTCAGGTGCTAATGTTCTGCATGATCCCATCTATATGATGATCTGGCTTGCAAAAGCCTTGGCTTGGTGGCGCTTATGTGCAGTAATTAATATAAAAATAAATAAATATGGTTTTCATTTGTTGATTGATATTTAATTTATTGGCTTGGTATTCATTTTTTTAGATTTATAAGTTTTCTTAAGATCAGCACTAATTATGACTAATTAGTTTCAGAGCATATTTATACAGTATTACTAAAAAATGATCCTGAGGATCCTTTAATGTTTTAAAATATAAAATACACTCAGAAATCGTGTCAACCTTCAGCAGACTTACTTTTAAAGACCTCAGTATGATGTACTGAGTTGTTCTTTCATAATATACTAATATGCTAAACACAGTTCACGCAGCATAAAGGCTTAGTCTAGAATTTGAATAATGTTGGTGTCAGAATTCATGGCAACCTGTATAAAAGTGGTTTTCAAACTCTTTCTTACTGATTCTAATCATCATCGTCAGTCCTATAACCATGGCAGTCTTTGTGGGGCGCCGATCTCCACATTTGCCTATCTTGGGCGGTGGACAGTAATTAACTCAACCTCAGCCTTCACCAATCTTTTATGTTGTCAAGTATACTTTTTCTCTATCATCCTCTTCTCTGGCCCCCTTCTACAGTGCCTTGAAGTGTGATTTTAATGTAAAAACAAAAATAAATTCTGTTTTCTCATCAAAGTGTGTCCTCTAGGTTTATTATTGAGTTGCACAACTTTTCCAATGTTATTAAAGATTTCCCAGACACGCATGGCATATTGAATGCAAGTGGAGAAGGCAATTACCATAGATAAAGTATGATGTGGCATATTTGCAAGCACATAACCAACACAACATCTTAATGAAGATTTGATCAGGCTCATTTTATAACTGGAAACTGAAAGTAAATCAATCTCAGACGGTATACGTTTCACCAAAGAACCCAACGTATTCAAACAGAACATCACACTATCACACAAAGTTAATTCTTCAAAAATAAGACAACCCAAAATATCTCTGTGTCCTGTTTGATAAAGGACAGAGTTTAAATGAAGGATTTTAAAAATTTGAAATAAATTACTATCAAACTGCTATACCTTTTTGAACAGCTGGCAATAGTAATTTATGTGGGAAGTGACAAAACTTCATAATGCCTTTTGTTCTTGGATTTGTACATTTGAAAATAGAATAATGGTTTTGTGCTAAAGTCAACTTGCAACAAGTGTTCTGGGCTTACTATAAAAGAACAAAGCCAGGCATTCCACTTCATACTTGGGGGTTTAAGGTTTACATCTAAAGTAGTATATAAAATAGGTACTTAGCAGTACTTACCATTCTAATATTTAATCCCTACATAAAATTAAAGAAAGAAAGATCATATTTGTCAAAATGGTTGAAAGTAAGAAAGTTTAGAAAGCTAGGCAAGCAAAATTCAAGAAAAAAAAATGTCAAAACTTTTTGTAGTATGTGGTCTCTGAAGTTGAAGAGAAACCAATGGACAGCAAAGACTCACATATTATCTTACCTACCTAAAGTGAGTAGTTTAACAAAAATGCAGTTGAATTGTAAAACCAACCAACTAAAAAAGTGCTTATTTTTTAAAAACCAATTTCAATATAAATTTTTTAATGGAATGGGTTGCCTGAAAAAGCCAGGAGAACCAATATTTTCAACATTCAAAATTCCATTTTAAAAATTGCAAGTGTAGATATGAACCATAGATAAGAGTAAGATGGATTAATCTTCTCTATAAAAGGAGCATATGCATGTAGTTATAGGTTGAAATCCTAAGTAAGCAGGTATTTAGTAATTATTACAGTTCAAATCAAAAGTAAATAGATGTTTATTACATTATTATTGTTATCCAATGATAGTAATAGCCCAATAGAATTTTCAGCTCATGTAATTTTTGTTTAGTCATTTTTAAACAAAGTAATGTATAATTGTTTTTACATCAAAGAAACCAATATTTTAAGAAAATGTAATCCATGCTTATATAAAAGTTTAAAAATCAATTACATAGGCTATGTGTTTGAAATGTAACATTTAAATTTGTTTTGATGCTGGTTTGATTATAATTTTAACACATAATTGCTTTTTTTTAAAAAGGAAATAATAGAATGAAAGATAAAAAAAATATTTTTTTAAATTTAAATACACCTTTTTGTTTCCTTAATGCAAGATTGTGTTTTTTTCAGTCCTGGCTGATATACATTTTCCTACAACTTCTATATGCTCATGTGGACCAAGGCAGATTAGGGCAGATGGTATGTCTTTTTGAAATACCAGGATACAAGGGGAAAAAATATCTAAAGAATACTCAAATGCCATTTTTTGAAAACATAAAGTATAGTAGGATTATTTAAAATTAACAATGGGATATACTTATCTGGACTCAACAAAAAAGTTGATATTGTATACTACTTTTAATTACTACCAAAAATTTACCAAGATACCTGTCTTATTCTGTAGCATTACTGCATTTCATATATCAGAATAAACAGTAATAGAAGCTTTTTAAAAATGTAAGGTCTTACCAAGGAAATAATAATAAATATGAGAAGTTTAATGCATAAATTCATGGTTATTTTTTATCATTATAAGGAGCATGAGGTAATTTGCACAATTTTTTCTTTTTTTACATAAAAAGAGATTATTTGATTTTACTTAGTTATAAAAGAACTTTGATGGTATTTACAGGTCTAAATGCAACAGACCTACTTCAAGCTGTGATGAAATTATTTCCCTTAGATCAGTATGAGGAATTCCCAGTAAGGTTACAACCATTCACTTTAATTTCTTAGTACACAAAATGTATACAATATCATTTATTAAAATACCATAACTTATGATTTAAGCTTGCAATAATTTTATGGTTTACCATTAAAATAGCAAATTTTTGGTTTTAGATGCGTAGATGTGTAAATCTCATGGTCTACTTTTAAATTTGTTACAGATTATTCTTAAATACTCATACCTTTATTTGCATTAAAATTAAATAAATAAAATCTTAGCACTATTAGCACTATACAGAATCCTGGGTTGTTTAGCAAGATATATCAAATTACATTGTAGTTTGTCGAGACTGCATTTTAATTCCCATTGACATATGTTTCCTGTTGACAGCATATATTACCAAAAAAAATTTTCATTTGGTAAATTGTTTCGTGAGCCGCAAATTAAGAATAAAAAAGCTGCATATGAACTGAAGTTTGGCCTTCGTTAAAATAGACATTGAAGCCACATTTTCACGGGTGTGGCGGACTCGTTGTCTAGGTGGAATTGAGGTCCACCCTTTGCCACAGATATAAAACACCAAAGTACCTAAAGTATGTGGTCTAAGTAGTCATCACAAGACTTGATTCAGTATAAAGAAGTTTATTCACATCAAGCTAGATATATCCATGACAAATACAGTTTACTATATCTATCACAATCCACTTCATTCTTCTCACTGTCTATTCTGCTCCATTCATTCGTTACTGGTCAGCCCACCTTGGTCCAACACGACCGTCCTGGTACACACTCAATTCTCCACTCCTCCAGTCATCACACTCTGCCTGCTTATCACACACTGTTCACTACTCTGATTCTCTCCTGATCTACCACTACACACTCCCACGTGATCCGAGTTCACAACTGTTCACGGGTTCAAGCCTTGTTTACCCATTCTTGCTCAGTCATCCTCACACCATAACATCTGACAGTGACAACGGGTACCTGGGTAGAATTAAAATACCCAGGCAATCTCACGGCAACGGGTAGCCCTTGGCAGGCCTAGTGCTAGCTGTGCCGCATTATCCAATGAGTAGGTCATCTGTTGCTTTGGTTTGGCTCGGTGGCGGGCAGTGGTAAAAAATTCAGATTAAAGTAGTAGAAGCCATACAATCCATGCTTTATAAGCAGGACCTGGTATATAAGGGAAGTCACTATGTCAAAAATGTAAGATATTGTCATGCCACTCATTCAAACTTTTTGTATGCTTTAATAACTTTGTTGTTTATCACAGGTTGCTAGAATGGATTTAGTTGCTTCAGATAAAATAAAAGGTTTGCAGACGCCAATATGGGACAAGTATCAAGAAATATTGAATGGAGCTGAGGGGAAACAGGTAAAAACATTTCAAGACAACAAGAAGATTTTCCACTCGTATTTTGGAATATGTACGCGCAAGTAGATAGATACATGTATTTAAAAATATGCATATTGAATTAGTAGTTTGTAGAACATTCTTGATGAATGATTGAAAATAAAAGCTTTTCAGGTAATATTTCTTTCAAAACATTAATTACTTTTGTATAGTATTATTTTCCACATTTTCACAGGTAAATATTGAATTTGTGGAGAGATTTGCTTTTTATGAACGAGCAAAAAAAGCATTTGCTATTGTTCATACAGGGTAAGAAAAATTAACATGTTAAATAACATTTTATTAACCTAAATAAAATGTAATAATACAGCAACATTAATTAACAGAACTTTTTTATCCACTTTTATATTTGAGTTTAACATCCATTCTTTTATTTTATATCTGAATATGATTCAAAGCAGCCATTGCATAAAATACCTTTTTTTAAACTTTATTTAAATTATTGAATTCAAATAGATTATGTTGTACTCAGCACACAGGTGGTTCATAAGTGGAAATCACAACTAAAATTACTTGTGATATATTGTCCATGATAACAATTATTGGTCCATTAATATCAATTTTCTTTTAATTTGCAGGGAAAAACAACAATATGCAAATATTATTCTGAAGAAAGGCTGTCTTGTTTAAGGAGATGTTTGCACAAATGCTTTTCAAAATAAATGTGTTGGAAGAATAATTCTTGTTTGCTTACAAGTTTTATCCTTGAAACCGAAATGCATCTTTTTATTTCTGATTTCATTGAATGTCAAACACCATATTTGTTTTAAACAAATACGAGGAGATTCCTTTACTTTAAATCATGTGCTACAGATTTTGTATTACTTTAATAAAATTGTTTTTATGTCCTTACAATACATCATGAGATTGTCATAACACTGCCTTAAAATAATTTACCAATGTAATGTAATTTATTGTTTATAGTATATAAAAAATAAGTATTTACATGTATTTGATAATTTTTTGTGTGGGGTTTTTGAAATGTTATTGGATAAATAATGTCATTAAAATTGGTTTCAATTTTTAGTCAATGTGTTATTTATTTTCAAAGGTATTTCATGTGTGTTCGTTTTAGCTTTTGATGTAATTTTCAACAAGATTTACTACTTGGAGCTTTGTAATCTGTCATAAAAATCATACTGTGCATTCAAAGTAATATTTTATGATTTATGAATCTTATTCAGTCCCAAAGCAACAACTAGTCATGCACCGAACTACATAGCTGATGTAGGGAGTATTAAGATCAAGAGCGAGTTATTCAAGATTTATGTTAAAATGAAATTTAAGAATCCATATGGCAAGTGTGAATTAGTTCAAAAAATATAACCTTGACCTATACCTTTTGACTACTTGTTTTTTTTAATTTCTATTCAGCTTAGATGATTTACTATTTTCAGGGTTTTTTCCCCCCAGTGAAAGATTAATTATTTTTATAATCAAATATCACTGATACTTGCTTATTGCCAACATCCTAATCTTATCTTTCTTGTCAAAAGCTTTATGCTATAAATAGTGTTCCTAGAAAAAAAAATTCTCTCAAATTTTGGGCAGGTAGTAGTATTTGAATCAAACTAATTAAGTTAAAACTGACAAGTCATAGCAGGTTTCTAAATAAAAATTCTATTTTTCCATTATCCGTGTGTTTTTTTCATTGCAAGTCCCACAGTATTTTAATATTTGCAAAATAAATGTTAAAAAACATTTTTTATTAAATTGTAAAACATAAAAGAATTATTTTATTAATAAAACAATTTATCTGCAATTTTTTTTAAATTCCATTTAATATAAATTTTCTAGAAAAAAATCTTTGGAGCTTTTATCAAGAATTATGACTTCCATTTTCTGAAGTATCTTTAGGTTGTACATCTTGTAATTTTTTACGGTTGCGCATAGCTGTCAAGTAACTAACAGGATGAACAGGCAAAAGACCACCGAGTCCTGAAAATAATAGAGAAAAATGACTTTTCGACTAATGAATGATACCAATCTATAAAACACAAGCAATAAGTTCTCCCATTTCATAAAGCTGCTATCATGTGCACTAATTTCACTTAGCATATTTTAAAACTTCATCAATTCCAAAGTTAATTAAAAATAAGTCTTAAAGATGGGGGAAAACCTAAAAAATTATTTTTAAAAAACAATGAACATGTCAGCAATAAGCCTTCTTGGAAAAGCAAACAGTGAGAAAACCAAAAATAAATTTACAAATTTTTTATCTAACATTTATTATAATATGTTGAATAGTCATGTTGCATTACACTTACGTTATCTATCAAAATGAAAAATATACAATCCTTTCCTTAATTATATTATATAAAATTATAATTCAGATAAGGCGTAAGAAATGAAAATGTTCAATTATGGTTGAACATGTGGTGATCAAGAAATCAAGATTTGGTTTTTTTTATAAAAATTATTCTTACCTAATAATTTTTCCACGGGTTTACTCATTGCCACACCATTAGCAAGATGAAATTTAATACGCTCAATATCCAAAGAAACCAACTTTTCATTGTAAATGTTAGGCATGGGATCATATGTTCCTAACTGTTCTGCAGGTTTGTCATCACGTGGAGATTTATTTGTAAGCAAAACTATGTGATAAAAAGGTCTGTTG
Source organism: Radix auricularia (assembly GCA_002072015.1). NCBI lineage: Eukaryota > Metazoa > Mollusca > Gastropoda > Lymnaeidae > Radix > Radix auricularia. The sequence continues at coordinate 310,609 of MUZC01004691.1, read as the reverse complement.
GTGCAACCATGAAGTGAAAGTTTTATAATGTCAAAGCATTTTGATGGTAACCTAGGCATTTTAAAGAGCTCTTTCCTGAAATAAAAAAAAAAATTAAATAAAAACTTATTAAAGGTTTATGATATAAACTAGAGGCTATACAAAGAAGTGAAGATAATTAAATTTAATTAATATCCTCAATTTCTGAAATATTCCAACTGGGGGTATAAGACGCCCTCCGTACTTTTCCTGTTGAAATAAAGGTTTTAAGCTATTTGTGCCGCATAAGACTACCACTTTTTCAAAACATACCAAATAAAAATGTAAAAATCAGATTGCTTTCGTTATGGTAATGTATTGTATACAATACTGGTGCTGTACTGTATGAACAGGTAAAAATACTTCAGCTTTACTGTATGTACATACTAGGGCTGTCATTATTAATTTTTAAAAAGGTGCCGGGTACCCATCAAAATTTTTAATGGGTACCCATTCTAAAACCCCATAATTTTTGCCGTCCTGACCTCTAACTCTATGCAATGAAACCATGCACCCCATTTCACACAGTAACCAACAGCATGCTTACAGTAACATAATATTGTAAAGTTTAATGCGCTACAAACTTTTATTACTGCTGTAAATGCATTTGTTATATTTATAAATTAAAACTACAGTAAACTGAACCTTTAAACAAAATGTCAACAGCAATGACTAACGTTCAGACAGTTTTTATTGCCCAGCATTTTGAATGTTTAATTCCACTAGGCGACGGTATCAACTAATTAATTTATTAACTTTAAATACAGAAAACTTTTTACGTCTTATTCTTATTAAAATCAGTTTCTCTGCATGAGTAAACGAACACAAGAAATGACTGACAAATTAGTGCTGTAATAGTAATAGCTAAAATACAACATATAATTAATCCATTTAATTTTAATAAATTAAAAACGTAAGTTCTCACTAGAAAATTAAATTTCCCTGTGAAATAATATATTAATATTTGTGTAGAAACTGCAGGATTACCATTGAAAACATTTGATAGTTATTCTTATCTTATCTTATATGTTACAGACGCTCCTTCTGTACAGAAGATTATTGCGTCCTACGTATTTCTATGGTTTGTGTTTAGTCCTGTATTCTTACTAGAGTTTTAAAAGATGATAAAGTGGTGGCTTTCCTGGTTTCTTCAGGCAACCCATTCCACGCCCGAATACCGGACGGAAAGAAAGAAAACTTGTATGTGTTTGTTCTTGCATATGGAATAAAAAAGGTGTTTTTGTCTTTATGTCTATTTGAGGGTTGTATTAGGTTATCTTTGTGTTGTATTTCTAAATTAGAATTAATTGCCTTATGTATAATTACTAATTTACTCTTGGTTCTTCTATCCTCTAGTGTTTCAAGGTTTAATGATTTAACTAATGGTGTTACTCTTGTCAGTTTTGAATATTCTCCAGTAATGAATCTGGCAGCTCTTTTTTGTATTTGTTCTAACTTATCAATATTTTCTTTGGTGGATGGGTCCCATACTGAAGATGCATATTCTAGTATAGGTCTCACCAGGGTGAGATAGCATTTTAGTTTTATATCTTTGTTACATTTGTAAAAGTTTCTTTTTATAAAGCCTAAGGTTTTGTTAGATTTTTTAATAACTTCATTGACATGGGGATTCCAAGATAGTTTCTCATTTATTATGACTCCTAAGTATTTCGCATCTGTAGTTTGGGTTAGTTCTTTTCCATGAATGAAATATTTTGAATTTATTTGTTTCTTTTTCTTTGTTACTCTTAGCAGTTGACATTTTTCTGGGTGGAAGGACATACTCCAGTTAGTTTCCCATTTTATTAATTCATCTAAGTCTTTTTGTAAAATTTTGCTATCTTGTTCTGACTTGATTTTTCTATAGATTATACAATCATCAGCAAATAACCTAACTTTAGTTCCTGTTGAGATATTGTTGGGTAAGTCATTTATATATTCACATATATACTATTCACATAGTATCGTCATAGTTACAAGGTATACAGTACAGTATGGTATAGTATAGTATAGACTATAGACAACTATTACTATATTCTATAGACTATAGAGAATAGAGTAGATCCAAATCCATGGTCCATAGAGTATAAGTAGAAAGATAGTCTCAGATAGTATGGTAATGGTAGATACTAAGATAGATGTAAGATTAAAATACAGGCACAGGTCACAGGTAGTTAGTGATCAGTGTACAAGTGATAATAATAATATTTAATAGGATTGTTATCGATTAATTTAAAATTAATCGTTAACTTTTGAAAAATTACCGAATAATTAATCGATAATTTTGATTAAAGCTAAAAATGTCGTCATTAAATTAAAAATTTCAAGGGTATCAAAAACAGGCAATTCACATTTTTGTACCTATCAGTAGTTCAATTTAATGTCAATGTTGTGTTATTGTTAATTAAGTAAAGACAATTTTAAATTCTTGATATCCTTTTCCTTATAAAACAGCTTATTTGAAAGTTTACACTTTAAAAACCTTTATTTTTTTTAATGGAGAAGTTTGTTGTACGTAAAAAAGCAACTATTTTTAATTATTAATAATCGATTTTTTAAATGATAAATCTGTGATATGGTTGAAAAAAAATCCATATTTTAATCGCTATTGTATCGATTAAAATAATTTTAATCGATAAAGCTTTTAGCGATTAATCGAGAAATTAATCGATAATTTCCGCAGCCCTAATATTTAATAGTAATAATAGTATATAGTAGTATTATTATGTATACTACTGAGACAAAGTCAAAGCGAATACGGCTAAAACATATATCTCCGACCGGAGCGTGGTGTCTCTTCCCGTTGCTATGAAGGATAGTTGTTATTTTAATTTTAGGGCTTGGGTTAGGTATAGCTTTAGAATTTTCGGAAAATTCACGGGGCTCGCACTATTTTTCCGGGCCGGTGACGTGCCATAGCAACGAGATGGCCGCCGATAAGGTTGGCCCGGTCGGAGATATAGGTTTTAACCGAGAATACTTAAGTCAAGACTGTCAAGTATTTGTGAATAGAATAGTATACTATTTCAGAATTCAGAACTACATCAAGAGTCAATGGAACTTTAACAACCCTAGCCCTAGTTATTTTTACTCCTACTCAACTCCGATATTATGACTCTACTCCAATACTCCTAGTCCTATACTTTCACTTCACACATTCTCTATAATTTTATAATGACTCTATAATAAATAATAATAATAATATAAACTCAGGCTCAAACCAAAGAAAAATTAGTAGTTAGTTACCTGTTTATAATTTATATGTTGAAAATATTCGGCAATCTGCTTTAACTATCTACTATTATTCTATACTATACTATACTATAGTGTCTATACTATACTATAAAAGGTAAAAATAGTGAACTCTGTAGACTATAGAACTTTACAGTATTTACAGGTAGACTATACTATACTATTGTCCCTGTGACTTTTTTTTCACAGTTCATCAGATACACAAAGTCAAAGTATTCTTGTTTTTTAAAGTTACTCACTGCTAACTAACCGGGGGCCAAATAATTATATTAACGAATGCCTTATATTAATATTCAAAATATCATATGATGTAATAGAATTGTTTATCTTTTATTTGAGGCAGAAAACACTAACAATAGCATAAAATAAAAGGTTTAAAATCTTCCACATTATCAAAGAAGCCTGACTGATCAAAACTTTGATAATAAGCCTGCAGAAAATAATAAAAATATAAACTTAATAAATTAAGCCCCAGCTGGCAAATCCATATTTTCTATGAGATTCAATCTCCTGGCTCACCCGGAGTCTGAACCTAAAAATATTATTTTCTAGTTGCTGAATCATATTGCTTTGATGTCGTCTTTAGAGGATAAATCTATTTGGGATGATGGCGAGGTATATCTTAATTTTATCTATTTTTTATTATTGAAAATATCATCCTCTTATGCTATATTGAACAATTAATTGTAAAGTAAATTTTGTGCCAATAAGTTTCTATCGTTTGGTCATACGGTACCTATTCTCGATACTTGAGTCTCTTACTCTTACTCTTGAACTTGAAGAGTCTTGTCTTCATACTTCACCAGGTCACCACCTTCTTATTTTTTTCATTACTAAAATAAAATGTAAAAGGTGTTTGCAAAAAAGCAGAGCATAGGTCCTTGGATAAAATAAAAACCCAGCTAATTATATCCTTACATAGTTGTAATACAAGTTACTGTTACTGTTAGTCTAGTTACTTAAGTTACTTAAACTGGTAGTGGTCTGAGTCTGGTAGTGGTAGTGATTTAAGTGATAGTGGTAGGGATGGAGACAGACATCCAGAAGTATTTTGGTAATATTTTGAAGTTTATTTATTATTTTTTAGTCTACTTCCTCTCTCAAAGTTGCATTACTCAATTATTTAAAAATGTACCCCTCAGGCACATTTTTAAATTAAATGAAGTATATGTTGTCTGTTGTTTACAAGTTTGAGTTCATACATCATGACCTACATATTATTAATAATTAATATATCATGTTAAAATCTTAAAGTGAACTTTTCTCTATAAAAATGGATACATAATATTAGGAACTCCTTTTGAACCCTCATCTTTGGCTTATGGCTAATATATTTAACAAAGTGGTTATCCGCAGAATTCTGGGGATAACGCTATACGTTATCCGCAGAATTCTAAATGAATCTCCTGAGTCGTGAGATAGAAATCTTGGTCACATGACCGCTGTTCGGACCCGCTAGGCTTAGTAAAGGATAATTTTATAAAGTTTACTTTTTAAATTTTTAAAGACCAATGGCGTTTGAGTCTTCCTGGTCTCATCGTTAGTGCGATGGCGATGGATAGTTGGTATATTTTGTTTATGATTTAGGTTTTAGGGTGTGGGTTAGGTTTAGTGATAGGTTTCAGGGTGTGGGTTAGGTTTAGCGATGAAATTAACAACATAATTTTAACAAAATGGCAGCAATCGACATGAAAAACAATAAGGCTGGCACTGAGACTTGAGAATATTTCACTGAATTCTCCCTTCCACATCGAACTATTAATAGAATTCTGGGGATAACGCCTCCCTATATTTAACCCTGTCAAATGGCAATGGTTAAAAGGAATTTGCACACTGCCATAACTAATGAATGAAACTATTGAAGACATAGTAGCAGTAGGAGTCACAATGAGGTTGAATGAATAGTAATGGTTGCCTGGAACAAATAGTGATGAGTTGATTTATGTCAAGTTAACTATTACAAATCTCCTATTCTTGGCAGGACTCATTTAATTTTAATGATAACCACTGTTTTCAGCATCCAATTGTCTACGGGAATCTATAAAGTTTGATACCTTTGATTCATTGATATTATGACACCGAGACTCAGGACAAGCGCAGCACAATAGTAGTATAGTCACTGCCCTTTCCCATGTTGGGGCCCGAAATTTCCCCTATTTGTATCTTGAATGATTATGAACTTTTATTAAGTATTAAGTAATTTTACTCTTTTAAAATTCCAGCTTGAACAAATGAATTTATTTAAAAATAAACAAAATCATAAAATTTTAAGTAGTTTACATTTTAATGATCTGTGTACACTACCACTACCATTACTAAGAATTTATGAGTGAATAAATTATCAGTAAGTTAATTAGCTAAATTATAAGTACAAGCATTTCAAACAAAAAGTCTCCAATGAAAATCTTTGAAAAATATAGTTTTTGGATATTGAAATATATGACAAAATAGTCCTTTATTTAATGAAAAAAATAATTTTCAAAAATAAAAAAGACGTTTTATTCTTCAGCACGGATATTGAATTTTTAAGAAAGGGGTTGTTTTTTTAACGAAGTGCTCCTAAAGAGGATGAAATATGCATTGAAAGATAAAGCATAGCTTTAAAAAGTTATCTTATCAACGAAAAAATGAAAGCCTGATGATTAAATTTGCCTTTGTTTTTCATTAAATTTTTTGTGGAGGTTTAAAAAGTGTATTACCTATCCTTTTATTTGATTTAATAATTAAATCACTTTATTTTCTAGGAGTCAGTTGCAGAAGAAGTGCTTCGTATGCCAACAGATGAAATTGTTGGCAGAACCAGGTTACTTGATAATGAGATAAAGGTAAATTATCAAATCAGATTTATATTTAAATTTGTTGTTAATTCAAAATCAAAACAACTACTACATTGATTATCCTACTTTTATATAAATAATATATATGTGGGAAATGGTGTCAATAGACTATACATATAGAATACTAGAACCTCCAAATTTTGATATTCTGCAATCCTCTGGGTCTGAAAGTTACAGGAAACCAAAAATCTGAAATATAAAGTCTGTAATAAATAATCATTTTATTTAGGTGGCAAGTTTAGCATTAACCTTTTAAGGGTTAATATTTTGCAAGTTTCTAGCACTGATTGAGTAAGATTTTAAAAAAAAAGATGGGTTATGATTATGCAAAATACCAGAGCCATTATGCTAGCGACCATGACATGAAATCATTTTCTTAATATTGAGGTCTATAAATAATATACATGTCTATCACTATTAGTTTTAGTTCAGCTACGGCTAAGGAATTATTTTTTTTAATGTGAATTGCTTAGTTGAGCCACTGTATGACAACTAACACACAGTGCTTGTATGATGTGAACAAAAGTCAAGGCCCCGTCTGTTACTATTTATATTACGAGAGTCATGTGATAGACGTGGCAAATATACCAGGGCGATTAATTGGCTCTCACATTCAAGTTCAGTTTTTTAGTGACAGTTTTCCTCCAAGTCAAAGGCATTTGGCGTAAGATTACCACATTAATATGAAAACTATTCAAAACTGATATTTTCTTGTAAAAAATGTATTTGGTATGCGTTTGGAGTACAGCTAATGTAGCTCAAACCCTATTGGAACAGGAAGGATGGGGGGATCATAATGTGTGCTACAAAATTCAATTATTATGACGAATTGATGATAGAAAAATAATATGGTATTTTAAATGATTCCATTTTATCATAACTGTTTACTCTGTAAGCTTAATAATTTTATTATTACTATTTTTTAATTCCCGAGTTTACCGGCATCACAAACGAGAGTGGTAAAAATGACGTCACCAGACGAGGCAAGGAGTGTGTTTTTAAAACTTAGGAAAAATACCCCGTTAACTTTAGCGAATGGTTTAATCTGTCCTCTTATTTAGAACAGTTAATCCAGAATCCCTTTTAAAAAAACAAAATTAAAATTTGAATTCACTGAATTGAGGGCATTGTAAAAGCGCTGAACGCAAGCAGGGGAAGCTGGCTTTGGTGTCACCATCAGACGAAGCGAGGTGAAAAATTTAATAAATTCTCTTGTTGGTTCTCAAAACATGAGGAAAATATGGACAGTTAACCGACCTCTTTTTGAACTTTTAACTGGTCCTCAAAAACAAGCTGTCTTAACAACCTTATTAACAACTAGAGTTTAACAGACTGAATTCTCACATAGTTACACACGCTATTCACACAGAGTCATTGGCACTTTTTTCTCAATTGGAATTAATCACTATATTGATGATTATGTCACTGCAAATCAAACTCATATCAATTTAATTGACGTCATTGTGAAATAAATTAAATTCCAAAAATGCCCAGCTATCATTTATGATTAGATCTCAACCACTTTTTAAAAATTAATTTTTTTTTTTTTAAGGGAAAACAATCTTTTAAAACTTTCTCTGAGTACCTGTTATTGAGAGTTCAAAGAAACCCTAAGTATACAAAATGATCTTTTGTAAGACCTTGAAAAATGAATAAGAAAGTTAGCCATATTCAAATGAACACTTTCTGACATTTTTCTTTATTTGAGATAAATGCTTATTCGTCCCTTTGCCCTTTCATGGAGTACTATGTTAGTTTACATTGTTTAACCCTCATTTTGGTGAGATAAAAAGTGTTTGTTAGTTTTTAGAAGTAATAATTTTCTTTTTTCTAAATGCAGGCATGAAGTTTTGAGATTCTGATTTCTTTTACTATTTTTAAAAATATATAAACACATTTTTGTTGCAGATTATGAGGTCTGAAATAATGCGCATTCAACATGAGTTACAAGCACAAAAAGAAAAAATAAAGGAAAATACTGAAAAAATTAAAGTGAACAAAACACTTCCTTACCTGGTTTCAAATGTGATTGAGGTAATGATGGAATATGATAACTAGAGCATTAAATAAAGAGATATATGTAACACGTACCTTTTCAGGAGCCATTTGTTAGTTTCTGTTATAAATTCTAAAGCTGGTTATATATGTTCTGTTTAAGTTGTTGGATGTTGATCCTCAAGATCAAGGGGAGGAGGATGGAGCTAATATAGATCTAGACTCTCAAAGAAAAGGAAAGTGTGCTGTCATAAAGACATCTACCCGGCAGGTAAAAGCTAAATCAATAGACTTATATTTGCTTTCACTTTCAAAGGGTTAGATACTCTCAAATTGTGTCTTCATTATTTGTATTTTCTCATTAAGGTGAATAACATGCAGATATGAAAATAAATTTTTTAATTTAATTATCAAACACATGTATCAGGCTCATAACATATGACAAATCTGTGTAATGACTATGATATTATTTATAGCACTATATTATTTTAGTTGATTTTTGGGTTGAAGATTGTTTATTTATACTTAAGTTAAACTGTGTTTTCTTAGACATACTTTTTGCCTGTCATTGGACTTGTTGATGCAGAGAAACTGAAACCTGGGGATCTTGTGGTATGTTAGCATTAAATACATTTTATTAAACTTATGTTAAACTAGAAATTCAATTTATATCATAAAATTGTTACACATTAATATAGTGGGTAAATAAGTACACAGTCATTTGTACCCATGCAGTCTGAGGAGTCCTTAATCATTTGGTCATAATGAAGAACAGATAACAGGATCAGACTATCTTATTCATGAGTGTTGTGAACAGGCCTTGCTCATAGTTCCATCTCTGTTGCATAGGTCCTTGCCGTTAAATTTTGGAGTGCCCCATTACATGATCCGTTTACAGGATTCAAATTCCTTTAGACAAAGAATTGGCATTTAGATATATTTTAAAGTCTCTTTCCAATTTAGTCATAAGTTTATTATTAATTTCATGGCTGTTTGTTTGCTTTTTTGGACATAAAATTGTTTTAATTCCAAACTTGTGAATTAGATGTGTATCAGCTGCATTGTAAAGCACTTTTCCATGCTGAACATAGTCATAGGAAATAACAAAGTAGCAGCCTGGGTTTCCCCTCATTGTCAATTAAAAGCTGATTCTATTCAGAAAAATATTTTAATTTTAAAAAACCCTAAAAAATAAGTTTTTTTATTATAAACGTTATATACAAGACATAACTAAAAGAATGTTGATTATAATAGGCATCGTATGACAATCCAAAAATTAAATGTTTTAGTTATGCCTCAAATATATATTAAGGATTTATAGTAACAAAAACTTCTATGGTCTGCCTGCTAAATTTCAGCTCGATTTGAACACAGGAAAAGGGTTATAAAAACATGTTTAACATAGTGCGCACCCCGAGACAGATTGATAGCATTTTCATTTATAGATCGGGAATATATTTTTTAAAAGTATCGTCAATATATTACGCACTGCTCAGCGTAACAGGAAAGTATTAAAAAATAGGTCGTTCGATATAATACGCACCGCCACCCTCTTGCATAGTTTAGAAATTCATTAATTTAATTACAGTACATTCGATCCATCACGAAATTTTTATACATCATTTTATCATCGGCACAAGTCTGCCTGCAAAATTACAGCTCGCTAGCTGACGAGGAAGTGGGTTAAAACTCGATCCGAAGTTTTTTCGGCAAGCAAGCAGTCGCCCCAAGTTAATATATAGGATTTAAAAACTGAGCTTTCCAGGAAATAGAACTTGTATCCTATGAGCATGGCACACCGTAAATTTCTGCTTTTAAAGCTGTTAAGTTCTGTCTAAATACTCCTTACATAAACTTTAGTTACTGGGGATATTAAATAAGGGATATTAATATTGTTTTTTTTTTCTCTTTGTTTACATGTTATTGTTTTCTCTACTTTAAATGTTGAATTTTTGTTTTGATTTTAGGGTGTGAACAAAGACTCATACTTGATCTTAGAAACATTGCCTGCAGAGTAAGTTGCCTTCTTTATTTAAAAATAAAGTTGTTCATGCAACATTGTTTTAAACATTTTTTAGGTGAAGTTGAAAGCTAACATAATTTTATCTGAATGTTTTCTTGCAGGTATGATTCAAGGGTAAAAGCTATGGAGGTTGACGAGAGGCCAACAGAACAGTATGCAGATATTGGTGGTTTAGATAAACAAATTCAAGAGGTTAGATGGTGTTTTTTATTTTAAGTTTTGATTTGCCTTATTTTAGAGACTTTGTTTTAACGAGTTATTTCAATATCTTTTAGCTGATTGAGGCTGTAGTTTTACCAATGACACACAAAGAAAGGTTTGAGGCACTTGGAATTCAACCTCCAAAAGGTAATGGCATTTTAACATGGGGCTTAGTAATAAGAATTAACATTTATTACCATGCATTGGAAGCTTTGTTACTTCTAATGTATATATTAATTTGTTTATCTGATGTATTTTTAAATGTTCATGATATTGAGGAAAAATTATTTCCGAGCTTCATTTTGGATATCTTTAAACTTCATCCAAATGATACTATAATTAGTTTTCTTTTACTTCAGGTGTGCTATTATATGGAGCCCCTGGTACTGGAAAAACTCTACTAGCTCGAGCTTGTGCTGCCCAGACCAAGTCGACGTTCTTGAAACTAGCGGGACCTCAGCTAGTACAAATGTTTATTGGTGATGGTGCCAAACTGGTCAGAGATGCATTTGCTTTAGCAAAGGAAAAACAACCTGCCATCATTTTTATTGATGAACTTGATGCAATAGGTATATTTTTATTTTCTCATTTCCCTCTATGTGAACTCTATGTAGATACATTAACTATTTGGACTATGACAGATCAACCAATGTTCCCTCTAAGCTATGTGGCCGCATAGGTATCAGCCACACATCGCATGAAACTATTTTTACCAAGTATATTATATGTATGTTTGTATGATTTAAAGTTTTGCTCTGTAAAAATGGATGCTGTACAACTTTACACAGATTTATTTATTTTTTAAATTTTTTTTTTTTTTTCACATGAACTGACACTTAAAGGGAACATTGATGCCAACCTGGTAAAATCGTGAATTTAATTTTTAAAAATGTTTTGGTGCTTAACAGGAACAAAAAGGTTTGACAGTGAAAAGGCAGGAGATCGTGAAGTACAGAGAACTATGTTAGAATTACTTAATCAAATGGATGGATTTCAACCCAATTCTATGATTAAGGTTTGTTTTTTTTAAATTTGCTTTTTTTTTAAGTTAACGTTATTGTGCTGCAATGCTCCACATTTTAACATTAACATGATTTTATTTTTGTTTCAAATTATTTACTTTTTCTCTTTCTTAAGGTTATTGCTGCCACCAATAGAGTAGACATATTGGATCCAGCTTTGTTGAGATCAGGTCGCCTGGACCGAAAAATAGAATTTCCACAACCCAATGAAGAAGCAAGGGCTCGTATATTACAGATTCACTCTAGGAAAATGAATGTCAAGTAAGAAAGAAGGGATAAAAAATACTTATTTAATAAATATAAAGAGACCACAGTCAACATTTGAAGGCATATTTATTTTATAGAAAGATTGCTCTCAAATAGATCAATAAAAAAATAATTTATTTTTTTTAAAATTTCTTTAGCAAAGATGTGAATTATGAAGAACTTGCCAGGTGTACTGATGACTTCAATGGGGCCCAGTTGAAAGCAGTGTGTGTGGAAGCTGTAAGTGTGGAACTTAATGCAATCTAATAATAATATTTGATAACTTATGTAATGCAGTATCCCATAAGCAGCTGGGCTCACGGAGCTTCACATACTAATAGTAATACATTTATTGTCCCGAATCTTTTTATTCTGTACCCCTTTATGTATAAATGTTTTTAAAATTCAAATCTTTATGTAGTGAAATGAGATGGATTTTGGGGAGAAACTTCATTATGTCACAAAATAGAGAAGAAAACTTAACTCATGGGCTACTGACATATCTATTTCATATTCCGGACAAAGGGAAACAACTTCGTTAATTTTTTTATTCCATTAAAAAAATGCTTTTCGTTTCTAAAGATATTGGTTTATCTTAACTCTTAAAGTGGCATAAGGTTTTCAATAAACTTTTGCCTTATTCCCGTAAGGATTTCCCGTATTACAATCAACTGGTTATGAAATTTAAAAATTTGCGTAAAATCAATTTAAAATATTGTCATACTGACTTCATTTTTTAGGCTAAGAATGGTTATTTTACGCATCCAAAAGACCTTACTGAGTTTCAAACAATATTTACCTGTAGTTTAATACTATTATTTTAGTAATAAAGTATAGCAAAAATGTATCTTCGAAAAAAATCAGTTAAAACTACCAGAAAACATCGCGAATCGAGCGATAACACTAGTGCGGGGAAAGGCGCCATTGCCAGAAGTCGAATACATCATTTTTCAAGCAATGAAGAGTTTTTACTTTCCGATATCTCATTTTTAACGAGAGTGGTATCTAGGGACGCTTTAAGGATAGCTGGCGGAGACGCATTACAACGCTTTGCGACTTTAGTTAAAGAATAAAATGATTAGTGCATCAAGAAATGATATAATTTAAATAATGATAAAACATCACTGCGAAAAAATTATGATTAAAGCCCAATAACGCAAGAAAATATTTATTTGATAGACGCGTCAACATAAAACACACATGGATCTAAAATGAAACACGATCAAAATATCAGGTTATTTTTATTGAAATCTAATAGAATTACACAATAGCCGGAAGTCTCGAGAAAAGCGTCGCTATGTAAATGGAGGCATCTGTATGGACCTATTTAGTCGCATCCGCATCAGGAGCTAATGAGTTAAATAGGATAATACAAATACACTGCTCTTATGCTCCCCTCAATTACATTAAAAGATAATGCCTTGCTATGTAGATTCATTTTCTTATTGTCTTCAAAGGGGTTTTATGCTTCTTTCTCTCAATATCTCTTATTCAGTTTATCTTTTATTTATATTGACATTTTTTAAACATTTCTTTGATCAGGGCATGATAGCAATGAGACGAGAAGCTGTTGAACTGACACATGAAGATTACATGGATGCTATTATTGAAGTCCAGGCTAAGAAGAAAGCCAATCTCCAATACTATGCTTAAATTGATTTTGATGATTGTGAATGTGTTTTACTGAAATGGTACCTCTGTGTTATTTATTTTCTTTTACATTTAAATAACTGATCTGTTTAAAGAATAAAATGTTTCTTATGACTCAAGTTGTTTTTTTTATTTTATTTCTTAGTTTATACATTTATCTACATCTATCAAATTAAATTCAGCTTTTCATATAGGATTATTCTCTACTCCAAAAAATAAATTAAGCACTGGCTTTGCTGAATGCCAGTTCCTCTAAATTTTAAATGGTGAGAGGTCATATAATAAATTATACCTCACTCTTCTTATTAACTTTAAAACCATAAAATTATAGACGTGTTATAATAAAGATCAGTGACATTTATTTGTAACATTCCTTGCATGTGTATACTAACATGAGTTAATTTTTATTTCATTTATTCTGTATCATAAAAAAATAATCCTCAAGGAAACATATCAGTTTAAAACATCTAAAAAGTTAATCATCAGCTGTGGTGGAATTGTACATGAATCAAAATTGAAAACCTCAATGGAACCAGTCAATGTTGTCATGATTGTAGCATCAAGAGAATTAAACTTAAAGCTTAATACAGTGGAGGTTGTCATAAATTACATTGTTGTATGCAGCATAATGAAATACATTTGTATTTTAAACAATCTTTCAATGCCTTTTTCTATCATGTTTACAATGGATGAGATAGTCCGCATTATTTTTTTAACAAGTGTGGTAATGGTCAATGAAGACAGTAAAGAAAAGTGCTTATGGCAATAAAATGTATTAGTCAAAAAATGTACAGTGTAGTTATTGCTGGGTGCTATTTTCTTGTTATTGTCACTGAAACTACTTACAGATTTTTTTAGCTCAAAATTATATTAAAAGATTTTTAATAATTATTAGACATCAGAATAGCAGTTTGCCTTGAAAAATTGTGAACATAGGCAATATTGTTATAAACTATATAAAATAAATGATGCCTAAAGCATTGCTGTGATTGACAGTGACAATAGAAGCTGGATTGAGGATCTTGCACAAGCTTATGAACATCACACATTCTAAGATTCTTGCTACAACTTTGAACCAATGTTAACAGAGCAACCAGTTAAAGAAGTGTAAGTAGTGCATCCACATCTTACCTCCTGGTTTAGCTACTTGAGTTACAGTTTGTTCAGCGTGCATTAATAATAAAATAGAATAGGTGAATGAGTAAAGCAAATGCACTCTTAACTTTATATTATACTAGCTAATTACCCGCGCTTTGCAGCGGTAATTTATGATTTCAGTTAGTGCTTAGAACCGGTAAAAACTACTTCAAAACCCCTTTGCTTTCAATCTGGATCATGATGGATATACTAAATATATTAACTAAACCGTCTTGGAATATACGTTAAAAGTTCATTACCCCATTGGAAATTTTTTTTATTTTAGGCACATTTGGTCAATAATTAATTGATTTACTTAGTAGACACTTTTTAAATTACCTTTTATATAACTAATGTTAAATAATGGCATACGGGATCCCAACCATAAAAGGTGTTTTTACTACTAAAACTTTTTAAAAAACTAAAATAAGGGTCGGGGGCCCTATGGGTGTAAAATGTATAACTCAAAACAAAAGCTTATTTCAATTTGGATCATGATTAATATATTTGTTAGTTAAAACCTGTTTTAAAAAAATCAAGTGTAATCGAATGGTTAAAATATCTTAAACGTTAATGAAAAAGAGATTAGGGGCCAAGGGCGACAAAAGATTGAAAAATATAATTTTAATGATCTAACGAATTTTAATAAAGGCCTTCAAGATTTTATCTTCCAAGTTTTGTAAAAATACATTTACACAGTATCCAAACTTTTTTGTAATTTAGCTAATATGAAGTAGAAAAACTACAATGGAGTGATACATTTGCCTGCTACTGCTACCATCCCTAAATTTCATGCGTCTACCTGCACAGGAAGTTGGAGAATTTTTGATAATTAACTATTTTTTTTTTTTTTAAATACTACTGGGTCCGGCACCCATTAAGTGGCAATTTTTTTTTTCCTTGTTACCAGCGCGGGAGTGTACTCAACAGTTTCCCTAAAGTTGCATGCTTCTAAATACATGGGAAATTGGAAAATTAGTGATGAGTCAGTTTGTTTTTTTTTAAAATACATTTGGGTCCCCGGCTCCAAGTGAGTGATACTTTAAACATTTTTTGCCTGTTACCTTTGCGGGGGCGGGAGCGTACTCAACAACTTCCCAAATATTCATGTTTCTACTTACACGGGAAAATGGAAAAATTGCAATATTCAGTAAAAAGAAAACAAATGTTTTTGGGCCCCCGGCCCCCATGAAAAGAAATTCTATTAAAAAAACATTCAAATAATCGTTGCAGAGGCTATTCAACAGAAGTGTACTCAACAATTCCCAAAGTTTCATGCTTCTACCTTCACGGGAAAGTGGATAAGTAGCGATTTTTAGTATTTAAAAAAATAGTTTTTGGGCCCCCGGGCCCCACTTTTTGTGATTTCTAACAAAATTTAACGCCAAAAATCGTTCCGAAAAGAAACTCAACAATTCACCAAAGTGTCATGCTTCTAACTACATGGAGAGTTGGATTAGTGATGAGTCAGTTTTTAATATAAGAAAAAAACTACATTTGGGCCCCCGGACCCCAGTAAGTGATAATTTAAATATTGTTTTCACCTGTTACCATCGTAGAAGTATACTTAACAACTACCCAAAGTTTTATGCTTCCACCCACACACGAAATAGGAGAATTAGTTATTTTCATTTTTTATATAGCTCATATAAGGAAAAAAGCAAAATAATGGGCCCCCAGTAAGTGATAATTTAAATATTGTTTTCACCTGTTACCATCGTAGAAGTATACTTAACAACTACCCAAAGTTTTATGCTTCCACCCACACACGAAATAGGAGAATTAGTTATTTTCATTTTTTATATAGCTCATATAAGGAAAAAAGCAAAATAATGGGCCCCCAGACCCTAGGGGTTGTCACCTGGGGTTGAAACATAGCCTATGACCTTTTCCGGGTCAAATTGGGGTTCCATGCAAAATTTCACCACCCTGGATCCAACGGTGTGGATTTGTATTGGTAACAAACAAACAGGCAAACTTTCAGCTTTATATATTAGACTAGCAATTTCCACGCGCTTTGCTGCGGGAAGATGGAGTATTAGTGATGAGTCAGTGAGTGCATAAAAAACTATATTTTGGCCCCCAGCGCCCACCAAGGAAATTTTAAATAGTATTTCACCTGCTGCCATCATGGAAGTGCATATAAAAATATCCCCAACGTTTTATGCGTTACCTATTTAGGAAATAGGAAAAATACTGATTTTCAATTTGTAAATAGCACATATTAGGAAAAACCAGTTTTTTGAGGCCCCAGCCCCAATGAGTGTGAATTTAAAAATTATATTACCCCAATTTTCGTCGTGAGAGGGTACCCAACAACCTCCTAAAGTTTTATGCTTCTACCTACATGGAGAATTAGTGATTTTTACTTTTTATGAAGTTAATATTAGGAAAAAACTACATTTTCGCCCCCCAGCCCACAGTAATGGATGTTTTAAATAATTGTTCACCTGCTACCATCGTGAAAGTGTAATTATCGATTTCCCAACGTTTCATGAGTCTACCTACTCGAGAAAAAAGAGAATCAGTGAATTTCAATTTTTATAAATCTCATATAAGAAAAAAAAATATTTTTTGGGCCCCGGCCCCCATGAGTGTGTATTTCAATATTCTTTTACACCAACATTTGTCCTGAGAGGGTACTTAACAATTACCCAAAGTTTCATGCTCCTACCTACACGGGAAGTCGGAGAATTAGTGATACGTCGGTTTTTAACATAAGAAAAAATATATTTGGGCCCCCGGTACGCAATTAGAGGGAATTCTAACATTCTTTTTGCCAATAGTCGGGAGCTTGTACTCAAAAATTTCAAAAGTTTCATGCTTCTACCTATATGGGAAATAGGAGACTTAGTGATTTTCAATTTTTATATAGCCCCATTAGTTGGAAATTTAACATTCTCTTTTGCCAATTATCATCGGAAGCATGTACTCAAAAAATTTACAAAGTTTCATGCTTCAAACTATACGGAAAATAGGAGAATTAATGATTGGCAATTTGTAAATAGCTCATATAATATAAGGGGAAAAAAAGTTTTATGGGGCCCCATTATTTTTGGGCTCCAGTACCTCTATGAGTTGGCATTTAACATTCTCTTACGCCAATTATCATCGGGAGATTGAACTCAACAACTTCCTAAAGTTTCATGCTCTCCACCTAAATGGGGAATGGAAGAATTAGTGATTTTCAGTTTTTAAATTTGGGCCCCCAGCCCCCCAGTAAGAGAAATTTTAAAAACTATTACACCTGCTAGCATCGTGAAAGTGTATTTATCAACTCCCCAATATTTGATGAGTCTACCTACTCGGAAAATAGGAGAATTGGTGATTTTCAATGTTTATATAGCTCATTTAATGAAAAAATCGTTTTCGGGGCACCAGCCCCCATGAGTGCTAAATTTAATATTCTCTTTTGCCAATTATCGTTGGAAGCATGTACTCAAAACATTTCTTAAGATTCATGCTTCTACCTACACGGGAAATAGATGAATCATTGATTTTCAATTAGTATATAGCTTATATAAGGAAAAAACATTTTTGGGGCCTCGGCCCCCATGAGTGTGAATTTCAAAATTCTTTTTCGCCAATTTTTGTCATAAGAGAGTCCCCATCAACTTCCCAAAGTTTCATGATTCTACCTACACAGGAAGTTGGAGAATTAGTGATGAATCAGTGAGTGAGTGAGTCAGTCAGTCAGTCAGAGTAAAACAAAAAGAAACAATATAGGTTAATTATTAAATAACATACTTCAATTTTGATGATACAAAAGTTTTATTACATAAATATTAAATTACATCCAATTTACAATAGTGAATCAACAGGTGTTGAGCTTGAAATTTAATTTAAAAAATACCTTTGTTCTTTATACAATGCACAATGTAGATTGTTGATGC
The DNA here is from genome assembly GCA_002072015.1 of Radix auricularia. Taxonomy (NCBI): domain Eukaryota; kingdom Metazoa; phylum Mollusca; class Gastropoda; family Lymnaeidae; genus Radix; species Radix auricularia. The sequence goes on along the minus strand of MUZC01004691.1, from coordinate 292,335 downwards.
TTTAAAGGTGTATAGATAATAATAGGAAAGAAAAGTTCTTGAACCATGTGCAGTTTATACTATATAAATATAATTGACTGGTAACTTTGAAACATTAATAAAGTTTTGGCAGTAAAGTTAGGGTTCACATTTTCTCATAACGCCATACATGATCACAAGTTGTGCATGTTTTGGAATAAATATCTTCCTCTTCATCATAAGATTCTTCACCATATTCATGTTGGTGGCCTGACAAATCTTTTCTCCACAAACTGCTCCTCACTGACATCCTTAACTCTGGGGAATGTCATAAATAACAATGTTAGAAATTTTCTACTTAGATTTTTAACAATTCATTTGAATCACCCTAATTTTGGACATGAAGTCATGAAGATGTTATTTTAGATTGATTTTAAAAAATGTATTTTAAATCCCTACAGGTTAGGGTTGATATACATTATGTTGATTGACTTTAAATGTAAAATACATTGAAATTTTAAATATATTTGGGTAGTAGTTTGAACTTAAGACACAATTGTTTTTATTAATAAAACAAAAATGAATATCATTTTGTTTGAACATATTAAATACCCAAATAAAAAGCTTATTTTTGCAAAAGGGTAGCTCAAACAATAATGAGTATATATGTCAATGTCAGCTTTAATTTAATTCTGCAATTAGCAATTTTTCCAAATATTAGCCAATGCCTTGAAATGATTAAAGTGTTTATCAAGAAGACAGGGGGTGGAAAGACATTCATTATTTTATCTTCTCTTTTAATGGAATTTCCTCCAAATGCTTTTATAAACTATTTGTGAGGTAGTGGTATATAACTGATATCAGTCAACACTGATAAGCACTAAAAAAAAATCAACAAATTAAAATTTAGAAAATTATTTGTATTTACAATTTCTATATTACATGATATGAAGGGCCTAGAGAGCTTATTCTGGAGATGAGGCAAAATATTTATTATATTATCATATTGAGAAATTCAGCATCAGTATCAGCTTTTAGGAAGAAATCTAGGAACTTTTGGAACACAATTTGAATACAATTAGATATAATACCAAATTTAATATATTACTAAATATTATATTATATTATGTCAAATAATATATTCAATTTATTCATTTCTTTATGTACAGCACTTGGTCATCAAGAAAAAAAAATCTAGTTAGTTAAAAACACATCGAGCCACACACTAACCTTTTAACTTCTTGTCAAATTTTTTATGCTTGGATTTTTCTCTACTTTTTTCCCTTTCTTCTTTAGCCTCTTGAAGTTTTTCCTCACTTCCCCAAACTTCTAACACTCTTGTCCATATCTGAATAAAATTTTGTTTTTAATTAAAAATATGATTTATGGACCAAATTTTAAATGTAGTGGTTTTGGTTATTATTTACTTGTATATACACATTTTTTTTTTAAAGGCATCCAAAAAAATAGTTTCACATTTCTGTAATCACTGTTGTTTTGTTAATACCATACACAACAATTATGTTTTGATCAAAACATATAACAATTATTTTTTTGGGGGGGTGGGGGGGAGAGAGGTTAAACAAAGAAGTTTCATTTGAAGATATTTGTAAAAATTATTTAAATAAATTAGATTATCTTTTATCCCTAATAAGTTTTCTCCTTTTTATAATACACTTCCTCTGCAAAGTACAGATAAAGTTAATTTAAAGAATATGATGCATTGGTAACTACTCTTTGCATGACACTTTTCAAAATTAGCAATGAGTGACCAACAGTGGTGTAGCTATGGGAGGGGAGGGTAGTCCAAATTTGAACGTTCCCCCCGGACCCCCAAATAAGTGTCAGAATTTTTTTAAACATTAAATATTATGCCACCGCCATTTATGTGGGGCCCCCTAAAAAGGTTAAGCCCCAGGGCCCCAAAATTCTTAGCTACGCCACTGGTGACCAGACAATAACAATGAAAATGATAACTTAATTTCACACAAAAAAGTTGAGAGAGACACAACTGGTATTGAAAATTTAAGGTACAGTTTTTTAAAATATGTAAATTAACTTTTACAATAACTCTGTTACTCAATATTAACCCCTTTTCAGACCATGACGGCCTATGGGGCAAGTGAAGTAGCATTCACAAGTTTCTTTGAGCCACCACTAACGAGCAAGGGAATGTGTTGCTAGCAAAATGCCTGGGGACCTTGCCATCGGGGTTCAAACCACTGCGCCCTTATTTAATTAACAGTAGAAAATATGCACATTAATACACATAGTACTTACAATTAATCTCAATTCTTTAATGTGAATTATAAGTTTTCAAGAATTCTTTTCACAAACAATTATTATATTAACTTAAATTCACCTGAGAGTGCAAATATAGTTTCATATCTCCCCATTTAGGGTTATGAGGATTTTTGCGCAATATATACTTGAGTGCAGGCTCTCTTTTATCAAAGTCTTCATCTTTTAATAGGTAGTTATTCTTTGCATCAGTTTTTGTTATTAATGTGTGCTTCTCTTCATCTCTGAAATATGATCAAATGAAACGTGAAAAGTCAACGAGTATTGACAAGATAAATGTGTCAACAACAGAGATGTTGAAACATTTTTTCAAAGTGAGAATCTGGTTTCTTACACCTCTTCCTTACCACTAATTTATTATCTTTAACCCTTGGATGACTAGAGTGGTCCTTGTCGACTTGACGGACGAACACACACATTATCTTTTTTAATATTATTTTTTAAAATTTTTATTCCAGAGAATGACTTTTTATATCAAGTATTATATTTTATGTTTAAAGATAACCAACCATGACAAATACATTTTAACAGTGGGTTAAAATTAAGAGTTTGTAAAATATCACAAATATGAAAATGCAAAAAAATCTTTCTAAACCGATTTTAGTCTTATCTGTTACAGATGCTCCTTCTATACAGAAGATTATTGCATCCCACATTTATCCCCAGTTTATCTCTAGTCTTTCATTTTTATTAGAGTTTTAAACGTTGAAAGAGTGTTTTTTCTAGTTTCCTCAGGCAACCCATTCTAACATCCCCAATCAAGATGATTAATAAGTGATTAATAATACTTTCTTGTTTTTATTGTCAAGAGCAAAGGGGTTTGAAAGTTTGAGAAACATATTTTAAAACATTACAGACCGACATTTATCACAAACTGGGCAGTCAAACTTGCTGTATAGATATGAATCCAAAAGTTCTTTGCTACATTCTTCACAGAAGAGGTTTTCAACTTCTATAACAGGGCCTGGAATTATAAATATCAGCTATTAAACTCATATCTTAAAAGTGAGAAATTAAAGAAATAAAGATAAAATACCAGTGTAAATTAATTTAAAATTTATTCATCAGAACAAAATTTAAATTAACTTATGTCACTTATGACGAATTTGTTGTTCTTATTTTGAAACAAATGATCAGAATGTTTTTAAAAAATTGATTTTAAATACCTGGCTCATGTGTAATTGTAAGAGTGTCTTGCTTTGTTACTTTGTTACTACTAGTTACTTCATTCAATTCTTCCAAAAAGAAACCAGCCCCTGTATCTTTTTCTACAGGAGCTCGTTTAACTTTACTCTCTACATCCCTGAAATTATAAATTTTTAAAAAGAGATTTTATAATCAGAATGAATAATTCCTTATTATGATTTGTGTTGGGACTGTAGGTTATTAATATTTCATTATCTAGCACTCAATGTATAAAAATCTATTTAATCTAGAATATAACTCTGTTAGTATTCAGGTAGCCAACCCCCC
>MUZC01004691.1:243522-288598 GCA_002072015.1 Radix auricularia | reverse complement strand
CCCCCCCCCCCCCAGCTATTTTTGCATTTGATGTACATTAAAACTAAGGACATACATTTTAAGTATCAGTTCTGACTGCATGATTATCTTAAAAAAAAACAACAAAGGCATATTTTCTGTAAACTTAATTTACTTTGTAAGAGGTATACAACCCTTCCTTTTGTATATGATACATTTTTAAATGAATAAAAATATCTACAAATCCAGTTTATAACATTAAAAGGAAACAATTATTCAGCCAAATATAAAAATTTAATTTATTTAATTTTGAAAATGAATATATTTAAATGCAACTCTTAATCAAGCTAAAAATTTAGTTTTGTAGTTTAACAAATTGGTATTCAAATGAAAAAGGTTGACAAATAATATTACAGTAAAGTAACAAGTATTATTACAGAAAAGTATCAATTTTCCAAGCTTCAATGATATGAAACCCCTTTTCCAGAACATAGTTGTAAAAATGCCAGAAAATAATGCTTACCCTGAGACACAATTCAGCTTAAATCTAAATCTCATAATATTATAATAATCTAAATATATACATTCAGAAACCAGAATGGGACTATGTAATTTAAGAGTTTAATTTAATATTACACAGCATATATGGTTAAGTTAAAGAGAAAATAGAGCTTATATATTAGATATGCACCTTAGTGTCTGTCATGTATTGACTATTGGACAATTTCTATTTACCACAAAAAATAATATTTAAGTCCTCAACAAATTTTATAGTTATGGGCTTATCATATTTACTGTTATGAGCATTGTAGCTTTCATAATAGAAAACATTTAAGTACCTTAGTTTACAAAATAACTTTATGGTTCTTTTCACTAACAATGAGGATTATTTATTTAAGCCAAGTGAGGTAAATAGTGGAACAAGAAATTAATGGGATCTATATAGCATTCTGCTGAAGTCTTGAACTCAAGTATTTGGATATTGTAACTATTTTGTAAGAACCATAATACTTGGTACAAAGTATCATGTGAAACTAGGGCTGTTATTGATTAATTTAAATTTAATCTTTAACTTTTGAAAAATTACTCTAAGGTTGTTAAGACCGCTCGTTTTTGAGGACCGGCTATCCGTTAAAAAAAAGACCGGTTAATCGGTTAACTGCTCGTCCTTATATCCGTTATGATTTGAGAACTAACAAGATATTGTTGTCACCTGGCGCCATCTGATGGCATCAAAGCCCGCTTCCCCCGCTTGCGTTCAGCTCTTTCCGCATTGCCCTCAATTCAACGCATTTAAAAAAAAAAAATCCAAAGAATTAATTAAACAGTGATGGTTAATTGTCTTTTTTAATATTTTATTTTGAGGATTCGTAGTTCACCAGTCTAAATAAGAGGACTGGTTCAATCATTCATTAAAGTTAGCGAGGTATTTTTCATTAGTTTCAAAAACCAACGTCTCGCCCCGTTCGTTGTGACGTCATGTTTACCTCTCTTGTGTGTGATGCCGGTCAGCTCAGTCAAATCGCGTATTTAAATTAATAATAATAATAAAATTATAAAGTTACGGAGTAAACAATGATGATAAATTGGAATTTATTTTTAAAAAACATATTATTTTTCAATCGTCAACTCGCCAGAATAATTGATTTTTGCGGCGCACACGTTTCCCCTCCCCGTTTTTTCTGTTCAAATAGGGTTTGAGCCACACTCGCCGTACTATTAATGTGGTAATCAAATGCCTTTGACAGCAGGAAAACTGTCACTAAAAGACCGAACTCAAATTCGTTGGCCGATTAATCGCCCGTTATCTTTGCTACATCTTTCAAATACCTATCGTAATATATAGGTACATGTACTTCACTAAGCGGCGTGCGCCGATACGTTTTTTGAATGCCTGAAACAGACTATAAACTGGTGATCATAAAATGCCGATAGGTCATGGGGTCATATGTTTTTATAGCTTTCTTTGTCGTTATAAGAAACTATAATTAATATAAATAGAAACAGCCTCGGCCTTGACCGTTGTTGGCATCAAACGCGCACTGTGTTAGCTCTCGTACAGTTACAGTGCCTCGACAACTAAGCAAATTAAATTTTTTTTAAAAAATCATTCCTTAGCAGTAGCTAGTACTATTAGTTGTGAACTTCAGTGAAGCAAGACTATAACGCGTCATGTACGCACGCTTACAGCTAGGAGACTGAAGGCTTGAATGCCAACCTACTTGTCAGCTGGATCGTGGTTTCGCTTTTACTCACTGTGACAAAGCGAGAGGGAGAGGCGCATTACGGCTTGTGTTGTTTTTTTCACTACGTTTCCGCTAATTTTTTTTTCTTATTTTCGTTACGCGGTCCTGCGGTCCTGAATAAAGATGACCGGTCCTAATCTGAGGACCGGCTAACCGATTAACCGTTAACAACCCTAAAAATTACCAAATAATGATGCAATAATTTTCATTAAACTAAAGATAAGATGTATGATATCATTAATCTCAATATTTCAAGGGAAGTAACAAAAACAGGTAATTGACATTTTTTTAATTTAAAAAGTGTTAAATTTTTTATATTATTTTCCTTATAAAACCAGCTTATTTTAAAGTTTAAACTTTTAAAAATCTTTTTATTTTAAATTGAGAAGTTTGTACATAAAAAAATTATAAATAATATAATAGTCCAAGTCACTGGATGTGGAACGCTGAGGAACGATGTACAACAGTCTATAGCAGTTGAAAAATCGTTTGGTGATTAGCGCTGTAAAAATATTTAATATGATGACGTCATTGTTTGGTGTGCATCGGTGCGCAAAATACAACCCCTATTATTAAATACTTTGCGTACATTTCAGAAAGTTTAATATTTCGTATTTATCAAAAAAGGAAAAGTTAGTTGGGTTTTTGAAAAAGGTTGGCGCCATAGGTGCCCTAAAAAAAGTGGGTGCCGCAGGCGCCACGGCACAATCTAGTTATTAATAATTAATTATTTATTAATAAATCGAAAAAATTATTTAAAACAATCTTTGCAGTATTAATTGCTATTTTATCAATTAAAATATTTTTTAATAGATAAAATTTTTTACCGATTTATCGGGAAATTAATCGTTAATTTCCACAGCCCTATGTGAAACAATGCATAAGTAAATAATTTTATGAAGAACAAATGATAAATATAATCATTAATTATTATTAACTATTAATTTGGCCTAAACATGCAGTTTTAAACACTATACAATTGTATTACCCATCATTTAAATATCCTATATATAAGATACTAAACCCAATAATATAAGAGTTAAAAAAGTTTAATTTACTCTGATGGATCTTTATGAGACCGCTTTGTGATTCTGGATTTCTTGAGAAGTATGGCATTTCTTTTGTTTCTCTCAACTCTGGCCTTTTCGGCAGCAGTCAACTTTGGTGTTTGGATTGAAGACATAACTCTGCTTTTAAAAAATGTAGTTTATAAAATACATATTCGGGACAATTTTTGAAGAACATATGATATTAATATTATTATTTTATTAAGACAAGCTATCAGGTAAAATAGTATGGTTTAGACTAATTAGATTTTAGCTAGATTCAGACAAAACATAAAATTAATAAATTAGCATATGGACTAATTTGATACAAACAGTTACAATTTCAGTCATTAATTAAATAAAATGTACTTGTAGCATTGAGTTTTATTATTTTAAATACTATAACTATAATCATAGCTAATCATGCTTAATGCATGTTATCCAGATTTTAGGGAGTAGAGGTATTATAATTTTAGCCTGATTTAGCTAAAAATTAAATTTTTAAGAAGTTTAAGGCAGTAGTAGACATAAGAAGTGTAACTTGAGTTTTTTTATTATATAGTAGTAATAATTTGAAAAGTAATAGTAATAGGCAATAATATACATAGTAAATAGAGTATAGTATAGTATAGCATATAATCATATAACATTGACATAGTCATAGGTCTAGTAATCAACTTATAATTATAAATAAGTATAAAGTAAGGTTGTTAAGACCGCTCGTTTTTGAGGACCGACTAACCGTTCAAAAAAAGACCGGTTAACCGCTCGTCCTTATATCCCTAATGTTTTGAGACCCATTTGAGAACTAACAAGAGAATGTTGTCGCCTGGCATCGTCTGATGGCATCAAAGCCCGCTCCCCCCCGCTTGCGTTCAGCTCTTTCCACATTGCCCTCAATTCATAGCATTTTTTTTTTAATCCAAAAAATTAACTTAACAATGATGGTTAATGGTCTTTTTTATATTTTATTTTGGGGACTCGAAGTTCACCGGTCTAAATAAGAGGACGGGTTCAATCGTTCATTAAAGTTAGCGAGGTTTTTTCATTAGTTTAAAAAACCAACGCCTCGCCCCGTCCGTTGTGACGTCATGTTTACCTCTCTTGTGTGTGATGCCGATCAACTCGCGTATTAAAATTAATAATATAATAAAATTATAAAGCTACGGAGTAAACGATGATAAAATGGAATTTATTTTAAAAAACATATTATTTTTCAATTGTCATCTCGCCAGAATAATTGAATTTTGCGACGCACACGTTCCCCCTCCCCGTTTTTTTTTGTTCAAATAGGGTTTGAGCTACACTCGCCGTACTATTAATGTGGTAATCAAATACCTTTGACTAGCAGGAAAACTGTCACTAAAAGACCGAACTCGAATTTGTGGGCCAATTAATCGCCCGGTATCTTTGCTAGGTCTTTCAAATACCTCTCGTAATATAGGTACATGTACTTCACTAAGCGGCGTGCGCCAATAAGTTTTTGAATGCCTGAAATGAAACAGACTATAAACCGGTGATCAGAAAATGCGGATAGGTCACGGGGTCACATGCTTTTATTATAGCTTTCTTTGTCTTTATAAGAAACAGACTATAATTAATATAAATAGAAACAGCCTCGGCCTTGACCGTTGTTGACATCAAACGCGCACTGTGTTAGCTCTCGTACAGTCTCGACAACTAACCAGCTGGATCATGGTATCGCTTTTACTCACCGCGACAAAGCGAGAGGGAGAGGCGCGTTACCGCTTGTGTTTTTTTTTTTTCACTAGTTTTTTTTCACTACGTTATCGTTTTTTTGTTGTTTTTTTGTTGTTGTTGTTGTTTTCTTTTGGGTTAAACGGTCCTACGATCCTGAATAAAGATGACCGGTCCTGGTTAACCGGTTAACAAGCTTAGTATAAAGTATAAAATATTTTTAAAAAATTATTGTATGTGTGTAATACTAACTAATACTAAATACTGTACTGTAATGTTCTCAGTACATGACATAGAAATAGAGGACATAGTAAATTTAAAAATTAAAATTTAAAGTAATTTCAGTTAGTGAGTAGTAGTAGTAGTCACTGACTTAATTCTTAATATAACATAACTAATTGATACTGACTGACCTGACTGGCTTAGGCTTAATTTTTATTTAATGATTAATGAATTTAATAATTTTTTAAAATGAATAATATAATTTATAATAAGTATTATAATATAAATATAATATCACTTTTACTTTTCAATTTTTGCACTAGCACCACGGCAAAAAGTTAATAACTTGACTTATTTTTATGCTTATATTTTAATATTTTCTTTCATAATGATAATGTTAATGATTAATGAACAATCATGATCATGTTATTATTGTTATTAATATTATTAACTTATTAATATTAGTACTTAAGAGTTGATTAATCCATCTTAATTCAAGCCTTAAAAACATAACTGTAATTGATGCGAGCCCGTTGTCTTGATATAGCAACCAAATTTTCATATTACATTTTATTTTATTCAGAGATGAACCGATGATACACATCGCATCGACACAAAAACAATGAATCAAATTAAATAAATTTAATTTAGGTCCTTTCGCTTTTAGTGAACTTATGTAAGCATTGCCAGGTTTAGAAACAATTTAAACCTTATCTCATGTATAGTTGCAGAACGCCTACCTGGTATGCCTGAAATGGCGTAATCAAAATTTGTGTCTTGCTTTTTAAAAAGGGTGTTGATTCCCCTTGTTTCCTGTTTCTCTGCCTCACTGACGTCAGCTCCATACTAGACCAATCTTGTACGTCCGCAAGTGCCCTGGGCAAGGAAGAATAACTACCTTATCAATTTAGAAAAATTGTTTTTTATCCAAAATACCGTGTCTAAGTGTCAGAAATATCAGGTTGGACAGGTATATCATAAATGGTGGTTCCATACACATATCTGAACGCTATACACGTGGATAAATTTGAAAGTGCAAAGAATTTACGAGAACATTTTACCTGAAATACTTTGATTTCTCTAAATTAATTGAGTAATAGTCCAAGTAAACATGAGTGTCGATGCCTATGGACCAAGTTCTCAAACGCTAACGTTTTTAGAGACAGAAGAAGCAGACCTAATAGGTGCCGATACTCAAGGGTCTGAATATGACTTCACTGATTTCACCCTCCCCTCTCAAACCCAGTCACAGACTCAGCAATCTCATCAGGATGTAAATGCAAGTCAAAACCAAAGTCAAGTATGTACCCTGACCCTACTGCTAGTATTTTTAATCTTAATTGTCTATGACCCATAATAAGTCTAAGCTAATTTAAATATAAAAATGTAGTGACTTGGGCTACTTTCTAGCCCTAAATTTATTGCCCTGGGGAATGGGTCTTGGGTAATCCTGCAGTTTTGACACATATTATATCATATATTATTTCACAGTGAAATTTAATTTTCTCAAGAGAACTTACGTTTTTAATTTATTATATGTTGTATTTTAGCTATTTAAGGCATTTCTAGCTTTTATAAATCTTATTATTTTGAATTATTTGCTAAAGGTATTAATATTACTATTAGTTAGGCCTAATTATGCAATAGTACAATAGATTTTCTTTTGACCATTCCAAAATAAAATAGTGTGCCCTCTTACAGCCGTGGCCTGTGATTGTGATTATTATTATTGTCATTGCGAACGCTCTGTCATTGGCCAATAAGTTCTTAGCAGAATATAGGACGCAAAAGTCTTCTGTATAGGAGGTGCTTTAATAATAATAATAACAGATAAGACTGATAAGAAATATTAAGAATGTAATTTAATGAAATCAGATGCAACAAAACTTTTTGCAAATGGCTAATGCATGTTCCTAAAACCCAAGGACAAAGACACTCTTACTTGAAAATAACACTGCCTTGAAAAGGAAAAAAGAAAGAAAGAAAAAAAAACAGTCAGAATCGAGAATTTCTGTCACTTTCAAACATAAATATTATTTACCAAATATAAATTTTAACTTTAACAATCAATGTTGATTTTTAAAATCAACTATATTATTAAAATATATAAAATGCAGTATTTATGCCAAATACCAATTGAACCCATTATATTCTTCAAATTAAAATTTATAATTTGTGTCATTGTTGAATGGTCTCTTCGTGTTTGCATGGAATCATGATAATGAATGATGCAGGTATTTGCTTACCCTATTGGGGAAAGATATGTAGACTAGTTTCCCAGTAACCAATTCCTGTTGTTAGCTTGGTCTTAAGTTGCACACTTATATTTACAAGGCAAGAAATTAAAATTTTAATTCACAACAGAAACAAGCAGTTGGTCTACTTGTTAGCCGGGTGTAGCAATCCACAAAAACTACCTATGTTGGAATTTGCAATATCTTGTATAATGTATACTTTTTAACCATTTAGGTAAATGGTCTTGACCATGTTGTAGAAAATGGAGATGTCAATATTACAGTCTCAACTATTACACAAGGTGTTGGTGAACTCAATTTTGAAGAAGAACCAGAAGAGAATCAGTTTTACATGAAGGATTTACCAAAGCATGCATGCTCGTAAGTGTTAGTTCTAATAAATTTTAAATGTTTGGATCATATGTGTATTGACTGTTCTTAGCCTTATAGTCTATTGTCCTCAGTATGGACATTTAGTTAAATGACTTTTCTTTTTGATTTTTAGTTATTGCGGAATTCATGATCCTGCTTGTGTGGTGTTTTGTAATGCCAGCAAAAAGTGGTTTTGCAATGGAAGGGGAAATACCTCTGGCAGGTAATATATTTGACCTATTATTAACAACCAATGTTCCCTTTCAGCTGCACAGAAATCTGATTGATGCAATACATCAGTTTAGAATTACTGTTAATTAAGCAATTTTGATCAGGGTAATATAATATCTTTGTTATTGGTGTTTCCAATTTCGCATACAAAAATGGATGCTGTGCACTTTTTCACACGTTTATTTTGCAGTCAGATCAACAAACCTTAGAATAAACATTGTTAATCAATTTAAAAATTTATAAAAATACATTATTTATTTTAGCTAATATCACCTTTTAATTTTAATATATGTCATTGACTTTTTTGGTCATTAAATTATTTGCTTTTGAAAATTACTATTAAAAATTAATTCTGAACATTAAAATTCCATTTTCGGAGAAGATAATTAATATAAATTATTATTAATTTGCTATTGAATCCATTTTGAACATCACCAATGTTTTAAATGCTAAATTTGTTGCACATAATTTGTTAGGTTAAAATTTGTTTTATATAACAGTGTAATTGTAATTGTATTACCATGTTTATAACATTGAAGGTGTACCACCAACTTCATCTGAAATTATAATATTTTTCCTTAAAGGAGAATTATTAAATGCCTGGGGAAAAATTTTAGACTAACAGTTACTACTAGGGCTACATATAGATCTTAATGAAGAAATTGTCTTTGATTGTTCTTTATTACATCATGTGTTCTTTTTTTTAAAGTCACATTATCAATCATCTTGTGAGGGCCAAAACAAAAGAAGTAACTTTACATAAAGATGGTCCACTTGGAGAAACAGTGCTTGAGTGTTATAATTGTGGCTGTCGAAATATTTTTCTCCTTGGATTCATTCCTGCTAAAGCAGAATCTGTTGTAGTCTTACTGTGCAGACATCCTTGTGCTAATCTTAGCAACCTCAAGGACATGAACTGGTAAGCATTAGATGTGTATTAATTTCTTATCAGCTTCTAGAAATTAATTTTTCTCAAAATATTTTTTTTTTATTTGCGCACATAAGTTCTCAGCAAATATCTATGTATTTATCTATATATACATTACATGTAAAGTGAAACACATTTATCTAGACCTTAAATAACTCCCCCACTCCCCCTTTTAAGCTCAATGGTGAGGTCCTTGGCCTTGACTCTAAAGAAACGTTAATTATTATGCCTAGTAGCGTATAATATTTGATGCTTTTAAATGTGATTTTTTATAGAGCTAATTAAATGATATGATAAATTAAGGTGTCTAAACCCTGCATAGTTTATATTATAAAATACCATTATGTGCCGTGTCCAGAATATTAATCATTGGGAACCATTTATTCAAACTTATTATGATTCTACCACTACTAATACACGTGCTATGTTCCCAGAGTTTCATTTATAAAAGATGGTTGTGTGCAAACAAATATTTAATGAAGTGTCAGGATAAGCCTTAAAATAATTAATTATGAGCCAAAATTGAAGGCTCAAAAGCAGTTCATAATTTTTATTTGTATATTTCATTAGCTTTTGATTTTGAGCACATTTTAACATTGCAGCCGTATTGATTTTCATTTATCTTGATCATTGATTATACTGATACTTTTTGGAAATCCCCAAGAATGTCGACATAACAGAGTTTCCATAAATAAATAAATAAGTGTATATGTATGTATTTAGGACCTAATCGCGGTCAGTTAGCTTATCAATTCTCATAATTCTCAGTCTACCTTCCCACAACAGTACATGTAAATTCATCTTGCCAAGCAGCAACATTAAACAGTATATGCCAGCTGATCAGTGCCAGGATAAATATATGTGTGTACGATAATACACGTATACAAATAGCCATAATTTGGAAATGAATATAAACATTTGATGATAATTTTTCCACAGCCAAAATTTGTTTAAATATAACTGCAATATGTTTCTTATTGTTAATGTTAGAGATAACACCTTGTCTTTAAAAGCCATTGAATTCTCATCTGAGATTTTATATTTTGTAAAAGTTTTCTCTATTTTAGCTCATAGTTTCTTAAAATTTTTCAGGGATCCCAGCCAATGGCAGCCGCTTATTAATGATAGATCCTTTTTATCGTGGTTGGTAAAAGTGCCAAGTGAACAAGATCAGCTAAGGGCAAGGCAAATAACAGCACAACAGATTAACAAATTAGAGGAATTGTGGAAGGTTTGTGGTCAAGTATTCTAGAAAGTTTTTAAAAATATCTATGAATTCAAGATACTTAACACCGAAGATACCCTTGTTTTGTATCCAAACATGTTAAAAATACAAATGAAACAAGTTTCTATATTAACCATAGTAAATTTCATAAATTAATTTCATTTTTGTCTGTCACGTTTATTCACTATTCTCCACGTTTCTCCTCATCCATGTTATTTCTTTTTAAATAGTTATCTTATTCTTTTCAATTAAAAAAATAAAATTAACTCTTAAAGTCGCAAAGCGTCGTAATGCGTCTCTTCCCGCTATCCCTAAAGGGTCATAATGCGTCCCTAGATAAAAATCTCGTTAGAAATGAGATCTCGGAAAGTAAAAACTCTTCAATTGAAAAACGATGTATTTGACTTCCGGCAATGGCGGCCGTTGCCGGCACTAGTGTTATCGCTCGATTCGCGATGTTTTTTGGTAGTTTTAACGTTTTTTTTTCGAAGATACGTTTTCGTTATACTTTATTACTAAAATAATAGTACTAAACTACAGGTAAATATTGTTTCAAACTCAGTACAGTCTTTTGGATGCGTAAAATAACCATTCTTAGCCTTAAAAATGAAGTCAGTATGACAATAATATTAAAAATGGATTTTACGCAAATTTTTTAATTTCATAACTGGTTGATCGTAACACGGGAAATCCTTACGGGAATGAGGCGGAAGTTTATTGAAAACCTTCTGGGGCTTTAAGAGTTAAGTTAACTTTATAAATGTGGCGTATTTTTTTATTTTTAAAAATTGATAAGTCTTGTTATTTACTGTATTCTATGCACATTGAAATTTTTATTTTAAACACTCAATGTCTGCGTACATTTTTTTTTTACAAAGTGGATTATTATATTAAAATCTTAGGATAATCCTGATGCCAAACTGGAAGATTTAGAGCGAACTGGCTTGGATGAAGAACCAACTCAGGTGCAGCTTCGGTACGTATTTTTAGGCAAATGTGAATATTCCTGACCACTCCTTAAAAAAAGCACATACATTATAGTACTTAACATTAAGAAAATATACCACAAACAACCCTCCCCATTGACATTAACCATATATTTATATTTTTTTTAATGAAGGAGCATGACTTAAAAATGCTTCATTGGTGGTTCTGTGGGATGCACAATGGCTCTTATTGACACATAGTCTTTCATTTTTATTTTAAAATATTTTTTAAAATTTTGCTATTCTTGTGATCAATTATTATTTTGTTTTTTTTAATTTGCTTTCTGTATATATTTTCTCATTATATCTGTTTTTCCTTAAGATTGAGTGTCTGTCTTTTGGTTGCTTTATCTTATGTTCATTAAAATTTAGAATTTTACAAAGACTATTCAGGAAGTTTTTTTACCTCTTTCTGGAAATCACTAACAGAATGACATTTTAATGATTTTGCGGTAGTCATTTACCAGTCCTTATTTCCATTATGTGTCTAGCTATGATGATGCCTACCAGTATCAGAACATCTTTGGTCCACTGGTCAAGCTTGAAGCTGATTATGATAAAAGATTGAAAGAGTCTCAAACGCAGGATAATATTGTTGTTCGTTGGGACACAGGGCTCAACAAGAAAAGAATTGCTTACTTTTGTCTTTCTAAAGCTAATGATGGTAAGCTTTTTGGATACGTATTTAGTTTTTTAAATTCATAATTTAATTTAACTTTTGTGGTAATTATGTTGTAATCCTATTAGAGAAATTTGAATTTTTATATACCAATCATTGTTTCATGCTACAGAGATGAAGCTGATGCACGGGGATGAACTCAAACTGCGCTATGTTGGAGAGCTTCAGAAACCCTGGTCTGGTGTTGGTCATGTTATTAAGATTCCAGACAGTATCCTTAGTAGTATATACATTAATTTTAAACTTTCATCAGTATAGTATACATTTATTTTTCAAAACTAAACTCATTCATTACATATGAATGAGATCAAATTTATTTCATTTGAGTTCACTAAGATTGCATAATTATAATAAATGCCTAAAAATAAAGGAAATATTTTTTTTTAAAATTAAGCAGAAATTGAAGAGCAAGTTACAGTAGAAACTATTCAACATCAATTCATTCAGTATAAAAGAATGCCTCACTCACTATCAGGTTCTTCTATCACAACTTCACTTCAATTACGAAAATTCAAATAAACTGGGCGTTAAAAAAAAGGAAATCTTGAAACTTGAAAAGAAAGAAGCAATATTGCAGGGGCTTCTTTTGTCAATTTTGTTTAAAATAACAATTGCTTTTAGGCCCCTTGCCCAGTAAAAGAGAATGTAATTTTTTAATTCCTAGTTTTCTACATTTTCATGTTATTTGCAACTTGTCTTTTTCAATACTTAACCAATTATTCAGATCACAGTGATGAAATTGCGATCGAATTGAAAAGCAGTGCAGGTGTACCTGAAACTTGCACTCACAATTTTGTTTTGGATTTTGTTTGGAAATCTACATCTTTTGATAGGTAGGAGATGCTCTCATTTAAAAAATCTAATTCGAACTCTTTATCTCCTATTTTATTTCTAGAATAAATGTATTGTAAATATATGGATTATTTTGTGTTAAATCATATTTGAGTAATTGTTCTTTACATTAGAATGCAGTCTGCACTGAAGACATTTGCTGTTGATGAGACCTCTGTTTGGGGGTACATATACCATAAACTACTTGGTCACGAGGTTGAGGATATTGCCCTGAAATGCACCCTTCCAAAACGATTTTCAGCCCCAGGTTTGCCTGAACTGAATCACTCTCAGGTCTATGCTGTTAAAACTGTCCTGCAGCGACCTCTTAGCCTTATTCAGGTATGTTCTTTTTTTTAAAAAAAACTCAGAGCTTGAAGCCATCATGTCATTAAGGAGTGAATGAGAATTTAATTATTTAAACAAACCTCCCCTTTTGCTTACTATGATTCCATTTTTAAGAAAATACTTGTATTGGGACTGATGGGTATAGTAAGCCAGTTATGTTTTATCTCATACATCTTGAATTGAATATGTTACATCTGAGCTATTGCCTTTGTCACCTTTAATTTTTTAACTAGCATAATTGGGAACAAAGATGACAAAGTAGACTTGGAACCGACATTTTTTAAAAATCTTACATGTGTGACTGTTATTGGCCTGCATTAGGGTAAAGTATAACTAGAAATGATTGAATTAATATTAATTTTTTTTTTATAGCTCATTGCTTTTTACATGTATACATATTTTCTAGGGTCCACCAGGCACCGGGAAAACTGTAACATCTGCCACTGTTGTTTACCATATGGTCAAACAAAACAATGGCCCTGTACTTGTGTGTGCTCCATCCAATATTGCAGTAGATCAATTGACTGAAAAGATTCACAAAACTGGACTCAAGGTTACATTACACTTTAAATTTTAACAATATTTTTATGTTTCTCACCTTTAGCATATAAAAACACTTGTACATGCTGATGATAAATTTATTTCTCGTTTTATACTTCAGTTTTCTTTAGAATTACTCCTTCGCAACAATTTTAATATTCCATGTTAGGTTGTTAGGCTCTGTGCTAAATCCAGGGAGGCGATCGATTCCCCAGTTTCCTTTTTGGCTTTGCACAACCAAATACGCAATATGGATACGTAAGTGTTATAAACCATATTTTACTATTTCTATTTAATTTATTGTGTAAAAAATGCAAAACATTTTTTCTTCAAACATACAACTGAAAACTTTGTTTTAACAAAGACAGTTAATGGTGAATGGGGTTTTCAGTAGTTTTAAGAATTAAAAAAATAAGGTTTTAAAATTTTATTTTAGATTGCCTGAACTGAATAAATTACAGCAGCTTAAAGACGAAACAGGGGAACTGTCTTCGGGTGATGAAAAAAGATATCGCTCACTTAAAAAACAATGTGAAAAGGAACTTCTGCAGGTAGTTGACTATTTTAACTCTTAATGTCCTATACTATAACGTATCCCCAATACCCGAAAACATTTTAAGTTTATATTGTAATGCATTGGGTTATGAATTTTTTAAAATTTCTGAAAATGTATTTGTTTTAGGATAAACTTAGAGTATGATTATTTTATGTATATAAAATACTATCTTGAGTTTATTACATTTTTAACTGTAGTTAGATAATTATTTTTTGGGGGGCAAAAAGTTTCCTCAAAATCACATATTTTTGAAGAAAAAAAACAGTAAAAAGCTACAAATCTTTGCAGAACGAGTGAAAGCACTAGTGGGAAGTAAACATCTACTTTTCCGGAAGTTGGCTAAATCTTCTCTCAGGCTATGAAGAGTTTTTACATGTATGATTTCATTACTAAAGAGAGCACTAGCAATGCGCGCTGCAGGATTAGAGACAAGGCGCACATAACCGCGCTTTAGGACATTAAAAATTACACTGATAATGCAAATCATCTGTGCAAGACCCTTTTTTTTTGTCCTCTCTGAAATTTATTTTTTAAATGTCCTATTTTGATTTTATATCATCTAATAGAATTATATTATCTCCAGGATTTTTTAATGGTTGATTAGGTGCAGGAACCCCTATAAATGATAACACAAGTCTAACATAAAACCCCACGTATAATTATATGAAGAGGTGCGGTGGTCTAAGTGGTAGCGCACTGGACTGCCGAACCGGAACAAGAACTTGAGTCACGGGTCGAGCTATGGTACTTGCAAGGCCCTGGGGTATTGTGCTGACCACACAATCCCCTGCTCGTTAGTGGTCAGTGAAACTTGTGAACGCTACTTCACTTGCCCCCTAGGCCTTCGTGGTCTGAATGGGGTTATTATCATATTATTATAATTATACGAATATCAATATTTACTTCCAACTTATAGTATTTTATCCCTTTGCTTATAATGAACATTTTTCAAAACCCTCAAAGTTTACTACAATGTAGTTTATCTATTTCTAACATTTATTGTTAATTAAAAATTTCATAAAGGATTTTAAGAAATTGAAAAGGTATTTGCAATTGCATCTACAATAATATATTTTCCCCATAGAAATAGCAATAAACATTATTCATAAAGTTTCAAACCATATAGAGAAGAAACATTTATCTCAACTTTGGTTAACCGGCTAACTCTATGATGTTAATTTTTTTTCAATGTGAAACCGCTTAATTCTCTCTTTGTCTTTTCATTTTTGAATTGGTTATGATTCTTTATGTCACAGAACCCTTATACCTCAAGAACTAAAATGGGCCAAATTAACCACCTAACTCTAATTTGCCGGCCACCATATAAGTATAAGAGCTACATGAAAGTGCTCTGCTGCTGATGGCTACATGTTTACCTCTTGCGAGAAACCCATCAACTCAGCAAATTAAATAAAGTTATATATATAAAATTGTGGGGCAAACTAAGGAATAAACAGTGATGATATTTTTTTAATGTATTATTTTTCTTAGTCAACTCACCAGATTTATATATTTAAATTTAATGGTTGTTAAAGATCTGTGACGTAATGGGGTTCAAGTGGAATTAATTTTTTTTGCTAAAATTACATAATCTTATATATTGACAGGCCTGCCAACCCTCCCGATTTTTTCGGGATTATACGGATTTTTTACCCATGCTTACGAAATCCCGATAAGACCCTTAATCTCCCGATTTTCGGAAAAAAAAAAAATTCACCATGAAAAATCCGAATGCAAAAAAATTATAAAAAGAAAAAGCCAAAAAAAAAATAAGACGCTTGGCAAGGCAGGAACTGCCTGATTTATATGATGACTTCCTGTTTTTTCTCCCGCACTTCCGTTATTTATGGGACCCGTGTTTTTATTGTGTCATTCTTCACTTGATATTCTATCATCCATCCGTTTATTGGACTTAAAAATAATTCATTGTGTGGTGCCTATTTCAAAGAGGAAGCTTAACGTGACAACATGGATAAATTTTTGAAAAGATCTGCCGTGGCAACAAATGAGGTCGAATCTGACAATGCTGAAACTCCAACCAAAAAAAAAAACGTTATGCTCAACGTTTTAGAAAGGAATATACTGAGAAGCATTCGTTTCTTAGATCATCATCCCGTGGGGAAACATTTGCATTTTGCAATCTTTGCCAAACCCACTTAAGCATAGAAAGGGGTGGTTATAATGATATTCAAAAACATATAACTACTAAGAAACATGCAGCTGCAGCTAACAGCATTGACAGTGAAACTACAAACTATTGCACTTTTGGAAAAGCTGAATGAGAAGTCAAGAAAAGTGGTTGTAGAGCACCTAAAGTCTTTCTGTGTTGTAGCTCTCAAGTATATGAAAGAGAAATTTCCACTATCTGACCCACTCTACTAGCATGCCAAAGTGTTAAATATGAATTGGAGAGATAGTGGTACCTTTGCTGACCTTCAATTTTTTAAAAAGAAAATCCCAATGACCTGTTCACTGGACTCCTAAGAGGAACAATTCAGGAAGTACCAGATTATGGACCTACCAAAGGAAGTGGTTACCTCAACCAGGGTGGATGAACAGTGGCACTTCATGAAAAACTTTAAAAATCCAATAACAGACCAAGTGGAGTTAAAGGATTTGGCTACTGCCATGCTTGCAGTGTGCTGCATTCCCCACAGCAATGCAGATGCCGAAAGAATTGTTTCTATTGTTAAGAAAAACTATACAGAGTCAAGGGCCTCTATGAAAGTGGAGACTCTGTCTAATTTGTTGGTCACCAAAGTTACCAATTGCCATGGCAACTTACATATGTCCAAAGAGTTGTTGGGCAAATGTAAAAAGACCACAAGAGAAATGTTGTCAAACTGAACACATGCAAGTTGTGTACATATGTAAATGATTATTCTGTTCTGTGCATATGTATATATGTACATTTGTAATGATCTTAATATTCATTCTTTGGACTATTACATGAAAATGAAGGTAAATGATTATTTCTTTAACTTTTAATTATTTCACTATTGATATTAAGTGTATAGATTTAGACCACAGCGCTAATGACTCGCGATCCCGACTTGCGCGCGCACCATCTACAGATTTTTTTTTTGGGGCAAGTTGGCAGGTCTGTATTGACCAATACTATTTGTTAAAATTTAATTGTTTACCAGTGAGGATTGTTTTGTATATTCTTTTTTATAAATGCTATGTGAACAAGTCATATTTTTTAAAATAATATTATAAATGAAAAGCTACAAAATAATGGCTCCAAGTAGACAACTTGTATAGGAGCATCTTTAATAGATATAAGAAGATAAAATCTTGTTTGTAGGCCAGTTGAGGCATCTACAATAAAAAAAACACAAAGATGGAACATGATTTTTGTGTAACTAAATCCCATCTCTTTTGATCTTCCTCAGGCTGCTGATGTGATCTGCTGTACATGTGTAGGTGCAGGTGATCCTCGTTTGGCCAAGCTCCAATTTAGTTCAGTTCTAATAGATGAAAGCACCCAAGCAACAGAGCCAGAATGTATGATTCCTGTTATTTTAGGATGTAGACAAGTAAGTTAGAAGATGTATTTTTAGATTATTTTGAATTTTAAAAAATTGGTTATCAAATTAAATTATTTTGAGGCAAAGCTTGTGTTATCTACATTAAATAATAAATGCTTTTAATTCAGCTGATCCTTGTTGGTGACCACTGTCAGTTGGGTCCTGTGGTGATGTGTAAAAAAGCTGCACGAGCAGGGCTCTCTCAGTCTCTGTTTGAGAGATTAGTCGTACTGGGTATTCGTCCAATCAGACTTCAAGTACAGTATCGTATGCATCCTGCACTTAGTAGCTTTCCATCGAATATTTTTTATGAAGGTTCCTTGCAAAATGGAGTCACTGCTGGTAAATTTTTAAGCATCATTTAATTTGTTCAACTAGATTTTCTGCCATTTAACATATACCATTCCATAAAATTACTACATATTGAATTACACATGGCATATTCTGAAATAATAACTATTATATTTATTTATACTAGTGGTGGGTACACTAATACAAAGGTCCATCTATCCCTCTTGACTATTTAAGATATAAACAAAGTCACTCAAAGATCCTATATTTATTTTTGATGTTTAAGCAAATATTTAGCATTTTTGTTTTGTTTTTGAATTTGTTTAAATGTCTAACATGTTTAACTTCGGTTGTTGAATGAAATAGGATCATAACATATCTATTTTACAAACTTTGATTCTGTAAGGGTTGTAACTCCTGTATTACAGCTGATCGCACTCGCACAGGATTAGACTTTCCTTGGCCTCAGCCTGACAAGCCCATGTTTTTCTATAGTACTTTTGGCACAGAAGAAATTTCAAGTTCTGGAACTTCTTACCTCAACAGGTTTGAGATGATAAAAATAATTAGTTTAAAAGAGAGGTGTCACACTCAGCCCTCTAGCTGATCAAAATTAAACCTTTTTTTAAACCTTAATATGAAATAAAACTGTATGAACAAAGAAAGTAATCCAGGCCTGCCAATCATTCTGATTTTTTCGGAATTACACAGATTTTTTACCCCTGATTACGGAATTCTGACAAGACCTTTAAAATTATGATTTTTCAACTATAAAATTTTTACATTATGAAAATCCTCAAGTGGCAACAAAAATTATCTTAAAATTATAAAATTCTAGTAATAATGGCAGTGATGTATTTAAAACATGCCACTTCCTACGTTTTTTCTGCACTTCCATTATCCAAACAAACCGCCATCTCTAAATCTTTCTTCGTTGGCCATCCAATCGTACATTATTCCTTTTACCAGCCTAATTTTTAAAGAAATAATTCAGCTCCTTAAAAATGTTTTTCCAGTGACTGAACTTGTGAGTGTTAGTACTAGTACTAAAGCACGGTAATGTGCGCCTCCCCGTTATTTCTAAAGCGCGTTTCAATGGAACTCTCTTTAGAAACAAAATTACAGAAAATAAAAATTCTTCAGTGCGTGAAAAAAGGTGTATTTGACTTCCAGCAATGGCGGCCGTTTCCCTCGCTTGATTTTCAAAGTTTTTTGGTAGTTTTTACAGGTTTTTTTTTTTTTTTTAAAGATGCGAATTCCCTATACTTTATTATAATAATAATTGTACTTAACTACAGGTAAAATTAGTATTAAACTCAAGACGGTCATTTATATACATAAAATAACCATTTTTATCCTAAAAGATGAAGTCAGTATGACTATCACAATATAAATGGATTTTACGCAATTTTTTCTAAAGTTTCTGATTTCAATATTATAGTAAAGTCATTTGCAAGCTAACTTCAATTGACCAAAGAACTGTTTGACAAGTTCAAAAATGGCCACTAGGGAAAATGCTGGAAAGGTGAACTCAAAACAGCCTCTGCCTCTGTTCATATGTAAAAAAAAACATGTTTATTCTCTTGTGTAGATATATGTACGTAATGTAAACTTTCAAGTTATGTTTCTCTCATATTCTATGATGATCTATAGACACTTAAAATTAAAAGATAATGGATTTAACTTAATATTTATTTAGTATGTAGTTCTTAAGCCAGCGCCCTGGGGTGCCGCGACTCCGCGTGTGGACCCCTATAAAGATATTTTTTCCTCGCCGGTTGGCAGGTCTGGTAATCTAAATTATGTATAGGGCCTGATTGTTCAATAAAGGGGGGAAAATTAAGGGATCTATGGAACGATAGACCCATTTCCATCAATGTCGTGCCACTATTTATATAGTTTTTAAAGTATTGTTTTTATAGCTATCATTTGAGTTACTTAAATGCAAATCAATAATCATTTAAATCACTGCTAGAACCACTGAATTAGGAAGTCACTTTATGCCTAAGTTCCTTAAACATTTTGTTCATTGCATTAAATGCCTTTTTTCCCGGGAAAAGAAACCACTTGTCAAAAAATTGTAAAAGGTGAGCCATTTGGCACACCACCTTCAAACTAGAATCAAAATATATGTAAAATGAGGCTTTTTTCCGGCAACAAAGTAAACAACCTCAAATCAGATGTGTTCGGCGTATGCATATATTTATTTAAACAGATGTTGATATATTTTGTCAATGTGTTTACCTGTCCTCACATCCACGGATTTCACCTGCTATGTTTTATAACATTCAAAGTTGAGTCCATACAAAAGATGAAGATGGCAAGCTGTGCCAAGTTAGTTGGACATCAAGGGAGACAGTTTCAATGAAACCTTTGCCTTTTGTCTAAACAATAGATGTCACAAACTTACATCATGCAGAGCTTCGAATTTTTTTTTACCTTTGCCACATTTAAACTTGCTTTCAGGGCACCTTCAGTTATGATTTTGCTGAGGTGAAAACTGCATCACTGCAATGACTCTTTCATTCTTCCAACTTTTGTAGCTTCTGCATTCAAACTTTTGAACTTGCCTTGATATTAAGTCTTGTACTCCTGTCTTAGAAATTATTCCTTGATCACAGCCACATCTCTTTAAAAAATACAGACAATACCAGTAGGATATATTCTCTGTGGCTTTGAAAGGCCATAGGTTTGATTTTTAAAAAAAGATTGTGCATCTGTCAGTAGAGGCTTGAGTTATATTACTTTAAAATCTGAAATTGTACACACAAAAATGAATAAATTAAAATTTGTAAGTAATGTACTAAGTTTTAAATGTTATAACCTTAGAACTGAAGCTGCTAATATTGAAAAGCTTGCTACAAAACTGCTTCGAGCTGGTGTTAAGCCAGAACAAATTGGAATCATCACACCTTATGAAGGTCAGCGAGCATACCAAGTTCAACACATGCAGTATAATGGATCTCTCAATAAAAAGCTGTACATGGTATGTAATGCTATTAGATGTTAAACCCTTGTGTGCATGTAGTATTAGAATTTCATTTGTAATGCACATTTATGTTTCCCATAGTAACCATGTGATTTTGACCTTAGTTTTTTATTAGTATATTAACAATTGGCTAGGGTCCAAAAAAATTTTTTTTTTAAGAGTAACAATCTTAGTGGTGCAAATGATAATACTTTTAGAGCATTTTTAAAAAAAAAATCGAAACACTTTTTCGCTTAGGAAATTGAAGTGGCTAGTGTTGATGCTTTTCAAGGAAGAGAAAAGGATTTCATTTTGCTCTCTTGTGTGAGATCAAATGAGCACCAAGGCATTGGTTTTCTCAATGATCCACGTCGTCTGAATGTTGCCTTGACTCGTGCCAGGTGAATTACATTTAGTATTCTATTGTTGAAAGAGATTAAACTTTAAGTTCTGGACTTAATTTTTTTAAAAAGTCCATTGCTGTAAAATTATGCATTTGATTTTATGCTCACCATTACTCAATTTTATGTATACTGTAACTTTGATAAAGATTTAATTATTCCTTTATTCCTACCAGGTATGGAGTAATCATTGTAGGCAATCCAAAGATATTATCAAGAGTAAGTACAATTTGTAAATTTATACAGCCTATTTAATTAATATTTTAGTTCTTAAAATCTTATTAAAGCGTTCAGTTTAACATATGTTGATTACAATTGGATCTCTAGCAAACTCTCTGGTGCCACCTTTTGACCTACTATAGAGAACAGAAATGTCTGGTAGAGGGCCCTCTCTCCAGCCTGAAAGAGTGCTTTGTCAACATCAGCAAACCACGCAAGCTTGTAAACACTACAAATCCTGTAAGAATTTTGACTCATTATCACTCGTATAATTTATCATTGAATACCCACATGTTTTGTTCTAAAAAAAAAAGTCACTGTATGTAACAAATGATTGATTAGTAAATGAAAATCATACTATTTCCCTATGAATGCTGCATTACTTGCCCCATAGGCCGTCATGTTCTGAAAGAGGAAATTTACTTTAACTTCACTGTTTCCTCTAGGGTGGCCGCTTCATGAGCAACACCATGTTTGATGCAAGGGAACTTCTTGTTCCAGGCAATGCCTATGATAGGGGTAGGTGCTTGTAGCTTTGATATCTTTATCTAATTTAAAGTAAGTTTCCAAAATACCTTTTTAATTTCTTCACTGTAAATTTTCAATTAATTTGGAAGTTGAATGAAATTGACTGCATAGGAACAGTGAGACTACTAGGCTAAAGTGTGGCTCTGTCACTAATTTAAAACATATTGGGTCATGGCTTGATTTTCTGTGTGAATAGGTAAAATATTTTTTGCGTGAAATCAATCACATATGAAATAAAGTGAAGGGCTTGAAACATTTCTCTGAAATTTAACAAACTGCGGTGAAGAACAAATTTAATTGTATGGATTTTGTTTTTATTAGATAGGTAACTATATTTTTGCCATATTTTTAGTTTTCATTTAAGCATCTTATATTGTTTATTGATGCCAGTTTGTGTGGAACATGCATATTTATTTCAAGTCAAGAAATTTTGAAAATTTAACCTTATATTATGCTGAAAAAAATATTTCAAAAAGGCATAAAAGTGTGTGAATTTGCTTATAAACCCCACCCCTGACTAGAAAATAATCAGAAAATGTTTGGTTAAAGAAACTTGCTTGTAAGCTAACCATAATTTTTTTTTTGGTTGTAAAATGTCTTTCTCTCGATTTGTGCAACTACAAATTAGAAAATTAATGTGGTAAACATTCCTTATGTAAAAATTGCAAGTGTTTATAGCAAAGCATTAATACACTTTGCTGTTGTGACTTGTGTGCATAAAAATGGATATTATTCATCCAACCAGTGACAGCTCTTGTCTTACAGCTTTTCTTGTTTGACTTTAAACAAATTTTTCAATGATATCAAAATAGTGAAATTTAGAAAAGATCAGTGGCTCCATTAATATAATTTAAATCTAAGATGAAGATTATGTGAATTAAACTTATTTTAAAATGCAAATATATTTTTGACCATATGCGTGACTGTGTTATTGCTGATTGGTGATAATGCAATCAATGAAAAAGTCTGCATGTAATTTTTTATGGTTTTTTAACTAAACTTACAATTGAGTATTTTTGAAAAAATCTTGTTAGGCAAAAGATAGTGGCATTTAGAGGGTCAAGAATTCATTTAAATAAAAATGTTTGTGCTATATTTCAAGCTCAACTTAATATAAATAGTAAATGAGTGAGTATATCTTGAAGTGGGGATGCTTCTGTTAACCATTAGCAACAACTGTTCTGTATTGTGTTCTCATGCTAGTATCATTTCATCAAATTTTCATCAGCAGCAAACAGAGAGACAGCAATGCAAACACATCTTCTAATTTTAATTGCCAGGAAACAACTCTTACTGAGAGCCAGTAATGCAAACATATCATTTAATTTTTGACAGCAAACAACTCCTACAGAGAGCCAGTAATGCGTACACATGACCAGCTTGGATTTATTGGTCCCGAGAGAGCGTACACAAGGTCTGCCATGAATATTCCTGTTCCTGTTAATATGTTACTGCCCAACTATGTTCCACAGCAGTTCAACAATAGCCAGCCTTCTCAAGGTAAAGATTCTAAAATTTGAAGTAAAAACAATTTAAAAATAAAAAAAAGAAAAGAAATATTTCCACAGCTCTTAAGCAGTCTGCCTTAAACTTAAAGGTGTATAGTATATTAACTAAGCTTGTTAACGGTTAACCGGTCATCTTTATTCAGGACCGTGTAACCAAAAAGAAAACAACAACAAACCAACAAAAAAAAAACGAAACACTAGCGGTAACGTAGTGAAAAAAAACAACACAAGCCGTAACGCGCCTCTGCCTCTCGCTTTGTCACGGTGAGTAAAAGCGATACCACGATCTAGCTGACAAGTAGCCTAGGTTGGCATTCAAACTGATCAAACCTTCAGTCTCCAAGCTGTAAGCGTGCGTACATGACGCATTATAGCCTTGCTTCACTGAAGTTCACAACTAATAGTACTATTTACTAACAGTGCGTGTTTGATGTCAACAACGGTCAAGGCCGAGGCTGTTTATATTTATTATAGTCTGTTTCTTATAAAGACAAAGAAAGCTATAAAAGCATGTGACCCCGTGACCTATCCGAATTTTCTGATCACCGGTTTATAGTCCATTTCAGGCCTTCAAAAAATGTATTGGCGCACGCCGCTTAGTGAAGTACATGTACCTATATTACGAGAGGTATTTGAAAGACGTAGCAAAGATACCGGGCGATTAATCGGCCCACAAATTCGAGTTCGGTCTTTTAGTGACAGTTTTCCTGCTTATCAAAGGCATTTGTTTACCACATTAACAGTACGGCGAGTGTAGCTCAAAACCCTATTTGAACAGAAAAAAACAGGGAGGGTGAACGTGTGAATCGCAAAATTCAATTATTCTGGCGAGTTGACGATTGAAAAATAATATGTTTTTTTTAAAAATAAATTCCATTTTATCATCATTGTTTACTCCGTAGCTTTATAATTTTATTATATTATTAATTTTAATACGGGAGTTGACCGGCATCACACACAAGAGAGGTAAACATGACGTCAAAACGGACGGGGCGAGGCGTTGGTTTTTGAAAGTAATGAAAAATACCTCGCTAACTTTAACGAACGATTGAACCTGTCCTCTTATTTAGACCTACAACGGACGGGGCGAGGCGTTGGTTTTTGAAACTAATGAAAAATACTTCGCTAATTTTAACAAACGATTGAACCCGTCCTCTTATTTAGACCGGTGAACTACGAGTCCTCAAAATAAAATATAAAAAAGACAATTAACCATCACTGTTTAGTTAATTTTTTGGATTAAAAAAAATGCTATGAATTGAGGGCAATGCGGAAAGAGCTGAACGCAAGCGGGGGGGAGCGGGCTTTGATGCCATCAGACGACGCGAGGCGACAACATTCTCTTGTTAGTTCTCAAAACATCAGGGATATAAGGATGAGCGGTTAACCGGTCTTTTTTTGAATGGTTAGCCGGTCCTCAAAAACGAGCGGTCTTAACAACCTTAATATTAACATAATGAAAAGAACAGAATAGTACATATTAAAAAGGCTTACATATAATTGGTTATTGAAAAGGGAAACTCTTACTGTTGACAATAATAGTTAATGATGTTTAACTCTTGAACTGTCCTGTGAATTTTTCTGAATTGTCCTGCCATTTTAGCATTTTTTATAGGCTTTTACTTTTTGAAAATGACAAAATCCTATACTAGAGACCCTAAAGCCCAAGTCACTCACTCACTGTCTATCTCTGTAATTTGTATTTTTAATGCCAATTTCACTAACAACCGTTAGGACAGTTGTAGGGTTAAGAAATTAGTTTAAAGGAATTTTTAAACAATGTAGCTAAATAATAAAAATGTTGATTGCATTTCTTTTAGGTAACCAAAAAGGTGCACGTGGCTGGAGTGGAAACAGAAGGCAAAAATCCAATAAAGGTTCAATTGCAAACAATTCTGGATCTCAGAGCCAGGCCAGTCAGGTAGACTTTATAGCTTTTATCTTTTATAACTGTCTGAATAAAGGTAGACTTATTTGGTCCATGTATCTTTCAGAACTATGTTTGAACAAAGGGAATGCTCTACAATGTCCTACTAAAAAAAATTCAAAAACTTAATTGGCTAAAAAAAATTTTCTCCCCACATTCAATTTGCGGGCCGAAGCTCTGTATTATTTATTTTTATTTCGTATTTATGCTATTTAAATTTTTTCAGCATAAAACCTTTAATTTACTTTAACTTTTTTAAAAAATGGATCTTACCGATGCTTGGAATCTGTTCCATATGGCTCCACTGTACAGAACAATTTAACATTTAAAAATTGTCACTGTATTCAATTTTCTAAAAAATTTAATTTTAAGCAAAGAATCTAGCAAATATGTTGTGAGAAAGACAGCTTAAAAATTTGGTTGATTAACAATGTAAATGTGATTTTACCAGCTTTTTTGTTTATTTCACTATGTACAAACAATTTTTAACAGGATTTTTCACAAGGACCACTCACTCAAGGCATGTCCATGAGTCAACATTTCCAAATGAGCCAAGGTCTTAGTGGACTTTCTCAACCCGGTCTTAGTGGACTGTCTCAACCAGAGCTGTCTCAGGTATATACCGTATATACTCGAGTATAAGCCGACCCGAGTATAAGCCGAGACCCCTAATTTTACCACAAAAAACTGGGAAAAAGTATTGACTCGAGTATAAGCCTAGGGTGGGAAATGCGAAATGCAGCAGCTACTGGTAAATTTCAAAAATAATAGATACCATTAAAATTACATTAAAACACAGCGGCGGCTTCTAGTATTCTGCTGAGCGGAGGAGGTCTTGGCACGTCAGTCTCCGCTCTCCTCTCGATTACGTCACCGGTTGCTAGACGCCAGTCGGGAGGCGATCTAGCAACCAGTGGAGGCGGGGCGGGCTGCAGTGACTAGATCAGTTTAGGCAGGCGGGCTGCAGTGACTACAGGCTAATATCTGGCTGCAGAGCGGCGGCATTTTCTGGGGTCATTTTTTTTTCACTCAAGTATAAGCCGAGGGGGTGCTTTTTCAGCACAAAAAATGTGCTGAAAAAGTCGGCTTATACTCGAGTATATACGGTAGTTTAATTATGTTTCAACAGTTTTCATTCATAATTGCAGAATTACAACTGTGACACCATAGACACATCCAACCATTTCACGTTATTCATTCATTCTCCACCTAAAGTGCTACATGTACTTAACTAAATTTTCATGACCAAACAGAAGTAACTACCTTCAGCTTTTGATTCTATTACAATATATATATATATTATCCATATATTGATTTGTCTTATAAATAAAAAGATATATACATCAAGAAATTAATTACAATTATTGATATTGCATTCATGGTGAAAAAATAACACATTAAGACTGATAACATGATTTTTGGCACTTTCGGTGAACCTGCCAAGTAATAGATGCTCCATTCTTGAGGAAATTGAAATTTTGAGCCCATTTTTAACTAAATTGTGAAAGTGGGTCACTGTACTCTGGTACACATTTGTATGCACCTGGCAAACACATGAGTTATAATAGCATTTTACAATACCTAACGCAGTAAGATTTTGAATGAATTACAATTTTTAAATATAGAAAATGTAAAACAACAAAAAAAAGAGTTAATGTTATACTATATTAACCCATCCTGGCTAAAGCTATCTATTTAATTTATAAGTTTCAGGGTCTGAAAAGTCTGGAGAAATTGTCAAAAGACATCACATATCTATGCTATAATTTAGTTTGATTAAGTAGTTTTTTTTTCATTATTTTGAATGTGAATAAAATTGAAAAATTTAAACTAAAATAAGGTCTTGAGGAAGGTTAGGAATTCTGAACTTTAATGTATAAATTTAGCATATTAATAGAAACTCGATAAAATGTTATTTTAACACACAGCATCCATACTCCATACAATCTAGCAATAAGAAAAGTCATGAATAACTGCATGTTAAAATTAAATTTAAAAATTTTATTTGAGTTTCTCATTTTTATGTTTCTTTATACTTTATACCTAATTTGATTACAGCCACTCTCAATGTTATTATAAAATTACTTTCTTCTTTATTAAAATTGTAGTTGCATATTTTAGTTTGAATGATTTGGAAAAGCTTTGTGGATCTCTGATATATCGCATTTCATGCCTAAGTTCCTAAATAATGTTTGAGATCAGCTGTTTAAAAGCAAGTCCTCAGTTTATTTCTTTCTCTCTCCATCTTAGGACAGTTTTATGGCTGATGACTTCCGATCTCAAATGGATGCTCTTTTGTCTCAAGACTCCACTTATCAAGGAGATCGTCTCTACCCAGCCTCTCATCTCTCTCAGGGGCCATTCAACTAGGTCACTACATGCTTTCACGCCCCAGTGGAACTCCAGTGACCTAGCACCCCACACGGTCAGTCACAGCTCACCACTAACAGCAGCGGACAGGAGCACCACAGCACTAATTCAAACTTGGAAAGTTGCTGCCTAATCTGGATCCTTTAGTAAAGGCAAAATAAAGGTATTCCTTCATGAAGGATTGACAAGCCATTGTATGACATTTTACCATAGAATGTCCAATACGAGCTGCAGTCTAAAAATCTTCTTCGGTGCGATGCCTATAAAGTGTTTGTGCTCTTTTCACTTAAGGGAATATTAATTATTGATATGTTTGCAATGGTGTTAGTCTTTGCAGATAACTTTTTCTATAATTATAGATGTATCTTATGAGCTTAAGTCATTTTGTTTTTAAAAGAGATGAACCTTTTTTTAAAAAAATAAAAATTTATAATGAAAAATTAATGAAATTAGTTAGTGTTAGTAACTTTAGGTGATGAAAACCATTTTAGAGTGCCAATTTAAAAAAAAATCTCTTTACTGGAATGAGTTTATAAATTTTATTAATTGTGAAATGGCAGAGTGTTATTTGACCACTGCAACTTAAGCACAGGGTCTGCACTTATTCAAAAGGCTCTTTTAAAAATTTTATTTTAGCATTAGCAGCAATAAGAAAGTGGTGCAAATTTATGCAAACTTGTGACTGCTGTGACCTGATTGTCAGAAATGGGCAGATATGTTTTAGACTCCCCCAAAAAAGGGCAAAAGCTTGAATAAATAATAAAGATCAGAATTTGTCCCTGTGTTTCTAACTGCCTTTCAGAACAAAGACATCACTTGTATTTTTTTGTCTTCTGATGTTTAATCTTTATGCTGTCATGATTAAGTTAAATAGATAGAAAACATCTGTTAAGCAGTTTTTAATACATGATTTTAACGTTTTTAACATTTATCTCTACCTTGAACAAAAGCAAAATTGTATGAAACTATAGAATTTCAGGGCTTCATCACAGATTCAGATAATTGAAATGTAAGAGAAAGTACCTATGTGCAAGTTGTTTAAATCAAGATATGCTCAAAAAACGATGAAGCAGTATAAAAACCCCACCTGTTGCTCCATGTATACTGTTAGTCAAGCTTACTTTCAAAAGTGTGTAATAAAATCTGATCCTGCTAAAGCAATTGTCTGTTTTATTATTATTTGTTCATATTAGTTTAATACCACGTTTTTACTAACTTGCTTTCGTTCCTTTTTGTCTCTTTGTCTGTCTGCAAAATTTCAGATTTTCCAACATAAAATTTAACAATTTCTAATGGTCCTAGAGATCTTAAAAAT
Organism: Radix auricularia; assembly: GCA_002072015.1. Lineage (NCBI taxonomy): Eukaryota > Metazoa > Mollusca > Gastropoda > Lymnaeidae > Radix > Radix auricularia. Next base: position 259,441 of record MUZC01004691.1, on the reverse strand, counting down.
TTACCACAGATAGACCTTGGATGACAATTCATTGTATCAAAATATAAGTTCAATAGTTTATCTTAATAATAGCATTTGTATCCCTCTGCTGTTGACATTCTTGCGGCGAGTTCACCCTGTGACCACATACTGTGGTATTAAAACATTGGGCAGGCTGCTTATGAGGTGTTTTGTATAAAAATAGAGGTAAAAACAAGAGTTTTAAAACTCAAGTTTTTATAAGTTTAATTAGAATAAAAACGTTTGGCGGGTGTTTCAAAATACTATTCTGATTAAAAATTTAGAAATAAATTTACAACACGAAGATAGGGGTTTGGTATAAAAATTAATAAAGAGAGATCTATAAGAGGGAACTGCATATGTATGTAAAACCTCATAAGCACCCGCCTCGTGATTTTAGTCAAATTAAATTAAAGTACTTGTAAGTTTTAAATTATTTTCTTCTTTTTAGTCCACTTATAAAAACTTATTTTTTAAAAATCTTTTTTTTTACCTTTATTTATATTATAAACACACAAAAAGCTAAAATGAAGTTAATAGTTTAAACATTTTATTTGGTATGCAAAAATTTAATTAACAAATCTATCATCCAGGAAGGAAGGGATCCATTTAATTTCTTGCTGATCTGAACAAAAACAAAAAGCAACATTGTAATAAAATACTGTGTTTCATACATATTGGATGAAGGCTAAATCAACTACATGCTCTGTTATACAACAAAGCATTACTTAACCTCATTTCTAAAGATATCCAATAGAGTAATGAAATAAATTTACATTATTGGCTTTGCATTTGAAATACACAGATAATTGAAAGGACGCAAAATATCATTCACCTCATATTTCACCTGTTATCATCCCCATTCAAAAGCTGCAACTCTAAAACTTCAATATAAAAGCAGCATTTTAACCTCATTTTAATTACCATAATAGTAATAATAGCAATATCTGAAAATAGATAATTTAAAAAAATCAATATTATTGTCACATCATTTTAAGAATGATCAATAATTGGAAACAATGTTCTCTAATTTGCCTCCTGGTTAGTGAAAATAATATTTAATTACAAATTTCCAACATTGTAGAAATAGACAATGTATTAATTGCAATTGACACCCTAAAGAGAAAAAATACTTTTTTTAAAACAAGCATTTTCATAATTTGAAGTTGAATTCAGTATTTTCCATATCTGGCCCTTGGGTCCATAGTTGGGGCTGCTCCTGGAAAGGGGGGAAACCTTGTCTGACCATACTGTTGTACAAATGCATCCCTATAAGCTTGTGTGTATGCCTCAACTGGATCTTTTGTAGCTCGTAGACTTTTGTGGGACTTGTAATCCCCTCTACCCCCATAAACCCTTTCATCCCCTCGCTCATACTTCCTATCGTCCAACTTATCATACTTTCTATCATATTTTCGATCTTCTTCATATTTGTCTCCTTTCCCACTATCCCGACTATTTCTGCTACTAGATCGACCATCAATTTTTTTAACCACACTTCCCAAACTAGAACTGCCTTTGCTTTCATCTTCAGAGTGTCTGGAGTCTTCCTCATCGCTGTGACTCCGCTTATGTTTTTTCTTCTTCTTATGCTTGTGTGTCCTGTCCTTTTCTTTGGATCGAGATCTTGAACGAGACTTATGAGATGTCTTATGGCTTTTAGATGACCAAACACTTGGTTCTTCCAGCACAGTATTATCATCTATCATATCCTCTTCATCCAGGTCATCTTGCACTGCTAGTGTCATTAGGTTAGGTCGCTCTGGATTAGGAACAAAGACGTGAGATTTTAATGAACCCTGTGCCAAGGTTTTCTGCTTCAGTTTCAAAGCGAATTCTGCTTTAGCCTCACCAGCAGCTTCCAAGTGACCATGCAGGGTTTCGTCTTCTTCATCACTTACTATTTCCATGGCATCAGAGTCAATGATAGAAGTGGATTCCTTGGATATTGCATGACCTGAAGTCTTACTATCAAAGCTTTCTGCTGGTATTAATTCTTTGAGAACAGAGCTATGAGCTGTTCTACCAGAGTTTGTGTGATCAGAAACTTGACTGCGTACCTCTGGCCAGTTTTCCTTTTGGCCTGGAGAAGTTTGCTGGAAGCCAGGTGGTGGTGTGGAGAAGTCAGAATGCAATGAGGATGTGAGGGTGAAGGGTGGTGGGGGCGGAGGAGGCATACTTAAACTCATTTTCAAAGAAAGTGATGGAGGAGGAACAGGCAGGGGAATAGGAGGAGGGACCATGGTTGGAGTTGGAGGGAACTGTGTTGTGTTGAGGACTGATGGAGGTCCATACGAAGGTGAAGGCTGAGTAGGTGATGGATTACTGTCATTGGACTTTGCCTTCCATGCTGCCCAGGACTGAGGATTTCCTGCATCAAGACGAGCATCGCTGTCTGATTTCTTTGAAATATTAGTTAATAATGAGAGGCTGTCTAAGAAACTTGCAGGTCCTGTTTTCATTGGTGCTTTCTGTGTTTGTGAAATAAGCCTTGACAAGAAGTCGATGGGCTTTTCCTTCTTAGGTGGCGTGTTTCGTTTCGGGGGAGATGCCAAATTCTCATCCTGAACTGGAGTTGTCGGTGTTTCATCATCTAACGGAGTTGTGCTCCCATCTTCTTCACCAAATTTAGACAATTTGGTACTTGATGCCAAAGAGCGTGAAACTTGTGGTGTATACACAGGTGGGTTGGCTGCTCCGTGTCTGTTTCTGTCAAAAAAGCTTGCTAATCTGGATTCAAGACTTCCACTACCTGAAATGCACATAATTAAAAGTCTGAACAGCTTCAAACCAGGGTACAACATAAAATGTAGTGGATGAATATTACTTTACAATAGAATACACTGGCCCAGTGATGTGATGGCTGCCTCAGTTCAAGCAAAAACATGTTGACTTTAACACAAATTTAATCAAGTCTTTGAATTTGCTGAAGGCTGTAATTTTTTACATTATCTGAATTTAGTTGAAATATTCTTAATTCCATTTTTTAAAATGTTGTTATTCTTTGCCTACTATTCACATTGATTGAATTGTCAAGTGCATTGCACTGTGGCATCAAGTAGTGTTTAGTACACATATGCTAAATCAAGTTTTTTAAATATATATTTTATACTATTTACTTTTTAGATGTAAACAAAGTATTTTTCCAGGCAAGGAAAAAAACCAAAACCTACCAGATTGTGATCCATCCAAATTGAGATCTGGTGGGGAACCCTCTGGTGATGGGGCCTCCAAAGGAGGAGAGTCTGAAAAAAAAAACATTATTTTTTTAAATAATTGCTAGCTAAAAACTTTTGATTGTAAACAAAGTGTGATTTATTTTCAAGTACAAAAGTCTAAAAAATAATTTAAAACAAGCAATGAATAAAACCCTCTAACACCAATTGAATCCCTGAGCACACTGTTAAAATAATAATATATAGAAATAGAAATGAATATCACTTTTTAAATTCAATTATTGCAAAGATACAACATCATCGAAACATTATTTGTCTTAAATTATCATATTTAACTGAGGATTACTCAACGCTGTGGTTATGAGTGATGACATTTTTGAATGCCCAGGAATGACATTTTGTTAAACAAAAGGTTCTCAAAAATTTGATTACATCACCCTATAATTCATGTGACCACTACCTGGCTTATTTAAAGAATTCTAGAAAGGATAGTTTCCCCAATCATTAAATGAAGATATTGCCAGTCTGACATAAAAATGTGAATTCGCATCTGTCATTAATCATGAGACCAATGTACATTTTTTACTTCATTTAAATCCATAAGCAGACTATTTCTCATTCAATGGAGCAATAACTCAAAATATATGCTTCAAAATACAGCTAGATATAGATTTACAACTTTTTCTTTCACTCTTTCTTGAAACTGAAATACTGCACAATTTTATTTGAGCTGAATTTTATCAGTCTATGACATTATACTTCATATTTCAATAACAACCAGTTATTATCTCCAGTTTCTTTTTTCTAGATCTTGACAGTGGCAATAGTTGATCCAACGCTTTAAGTTCACAAAGATTTTGTATCTGTACATTCAACTCTTCCAGTTGTAATGGAAGGTCTGTTGTTTTATTGGGCTACATATCTAACTTCCTAGCTCTTATAAATAAACTCACCATCTTATTAATAATACTTATAATTTATTAGGCAGGATAAGTTATTCACTGATATTTGTTACTGCATTAGTTGGCCAGTAAAAGTGAAATACAGTGGTACCCCGCTTAACGAACGTTCGGAGTACGTACATTTCGGTTAACGAACAGCCTTACTCTTGACAATTTGGTCCGCATAATGAACATTTTCCGGAGAACGTGCTTCTAAAGTCAAAGAAACAAGTGACTCTTGACCGCTTCATGAAACGGGCACCTTCACAAGCAGACGAGCCTCAACCTGGCCCTAGCGGTATCAAAAAGTTGAGAAGTGGCGAGGAATCGTCTGCTCATCCTTCCGTTGTCATGGAGACGATTTCTTCTTCTTCTTACGTCGACGATCCACCCAGTGGCTCGTCTCCACAATAATCCCTCCTCCATCTTCTCCCCCTCCTCAGCCGCCGTATGTCTACAAGAACATTCTTTGTTGGTAAGTGTTAATGCTTTACATTTACTGTTTTGTCTTATTCTTTCTTTCTTTATTTATTTTTGAAATGTATTCTTCAAATGTAAATTACTGTACCCTTGTCCTATCAGCTGTCACCTCAACCATTACTGTTGCTGCAGCTTCTGCAGTCGTGATTTATGCATTTATTTATTGCCTTATTTTTTCTTTATTAGTTTATATTTCTTCTAATAATAATGTATTTACACTTTAGTTGTCATTATTTAGCAATAATATTATACAAACAAACATTGAAATGGGTGGGTGTGGGAACGAGAGAACGGATTAATCGCTATTTCCATTATTTCTTATGGGATTATTTGGTCCGGTTAACAAGCATTTCGCTTTACGAACACTCTTCCGGAATGGATTATGTTTGTTAAGCGGGGTACCACTGTATTGTAAAATATGAAAAGAAGCATTAAAGAATAAATACTTTAAAACTATGTCAAATTTTCAAAGTCAATAACCTAGTTATAATAACGTTTAAATTTAAATTGACAAAGCATGGTAATGCGCGCCTAGTCTCTATTACCAAGCACGGTAAAGCGCGCCTCGATAGAACTCTCTTTAGAACCGAAATTACGGAAAATAAAAACTCATCAGTGCGTGAAAAACAATGTATTTGACTTCAGCTAATGGTGGCCGTTTCCCTTGCTAGTGTTGATCACTTAATTTGCGAAGTTTTTGGTAGTTTTAACAGGTTTTTTTAAAGATGCGAATTCGCTATACTTTATTATAATAATAATGATAGTACTGAACTACAGGTAAAATTAGTATAGATACGTAAAATAACCATTCTTATCCTAAAAGATGAAGTCAGTATGACTATCATAATATAAATACATTTTCAACAATTTTTTAAATTTCATAACCAGTTGATAGCAATATGGGAAATCCTTAAGGGAATGAGGCGGAAGTTTAACAAAAACCTTATGGGGCTTTAAACGTTAATTATCGTGTTGCAATTAATTATCTTTAAGAGTATACATATAAGGCAGCAATGGTTTTTTTAAGAGTAGCTACCAAATTTGGATGACAAAAGGGGATTTGATGCAGCAACCATCCTATTCATGATGTAACATGGTCAAGTCAAGAAGACAGACTAACACAAAAAACTTTGCAGAATCCTCATCAACATATTTTCTCTGTTCCAAATGCTCTCTGACATACATTGCAATGACCCTATGTCAGTGCTGTTTAAACTTTTGGCAAAGAGGCCCAAATTTCAGAAGCAAAAATATGTGCAGACCAGATTAAGATAAAGGAAAAATAACACGATTGAGTTAAGGCTTTTTAATTATGTTTTTTTTAAAATATATTTTTGAGAGATTGTAAGGAGAGAGAACATTACTTTAGCGATTTTGAGAATTTATATATTATTCAGTCATCAGAAATTATTAAAATTGGGTAAATAATGGCAAAGTGTAATAATAAAATTGTTTATTTTATACTATCTTCTAATAATTTTAAAATTTGTGTTGAAATATAACTGGAATGGCAATGCGTAAAAAATTGTAAGTTTCCTTTTCCAAATTGGCGAAAATAAAAAATATCATCGATTTTGCTATTAGCAAAGATCGAACTTTGTACACATTAAGTAATAGGTTTATAAAATCAATATCTACATTGGCAAACAAGTGTAATCAATTTTCCCATCATTTGTAATGGTTACAGAAAAATACACAAGTCAATTATTTAAGATATAGTCATGGGCACATTTGCAATAAATCCTATTGTTTAGTCTTTAATGTTGGCTAAAGTCAGGGCAGTAGTATTTTGACGGTGTCTTGGCAAGTGTCAAACCAGGTGGGTCTCTGTGTGAACATTTTTTTTTTCAAACTGTCACAACGGTTTCCCTCATATTCAATGAAAAGAAAATGTAAGAGTGCAAACAGCGTCACTCTCCTTAACCCAATTACATTAATCCTAGCCATAAGCCATTTTCTTTTTTTCTGAGAGCCATGAATGGTTGTTTCCAATGTAACTTTTCCTTAATTGTGATTCATGGAACACTACTCCCAAGCAATCAATTTGTATTCTTGTTGCGCTACAAGATGCAGTACACTAATTATAATGCTTAACACAATATTTTGCAAGGAATTTAAGTAGTGAAACATTAGGAAAGAATATTAATCTAATCATTAGAAGATATACATCACATAAAGTGAGATTTATTCAATGGTTTAAGAATTTAAAACAAATTTTTTTGGTAGATGTGCACTGTTTGCAAAAATAAAATGCACTTGTTCTAAACTAGTTCAAAACACATCAAAACTCTCAATAAAAAAAAAATCTTCTTAAACAAAGCATGACTTTCATATAATCATTTAGAGTTCAATAGAAATCCACTTGTAAAAGTTAAGCTGCTCTGTTCATGAGTTCTAGTAATCAGTTCAGTTAATAATTCAATAGTATTTTACTTTTCTATGTAGATAAACCCGCATTTTTATAAAACCACAATGAAAGAGCCTTTATTAACCATATGGTGCACTTAAGAGGACTTTTCTGGCTAGTGGAAAGGGTAGCAGAAGACCATCACTGCAAACTCTTGTTATGAAAAACAAACTACCACTGCAACTCTATGTTTTAAAACAGGAAAATATTAAGTAATGGGATAAGGCAACTTTAAAAACAATGCTAGTGTTATTAATTATTTTAATGAATTTATTTTAATTAATATGTTTATTTTAAAATTATTTTGTTCTCTACTCCCAGTAAATTAACAATTAAACTCTAATAAATTGTCATTTTCAGCTTGAAACCTGCTTCTCACTGATTCAATGTGGCAGCTTTACAATTTGGAATCAAATGGAAAAGGTTATAGACAGTTTGAATGAAATCAATTTCATCAGTGGAATATGTACATTTCTTGGATACAGTTTTTGCTTTTTATTCAATTAGTCCTACCCTAACATCCTTTAGAATAAATAGAGAAAATATTTACACTCCATCAGCTAGTTTCAAAGTCTTCACATTTGAATTGATGTAGACAGTCTAAGGTTGTTGTTGACTACTCATCTACAAGCCAATATTGTGTAGATATTTTGGTTTCATTAACAGTTTTTAAATGTTTGGAAATAAATGTATTTTTAAAATATACAGTGTGCTTATGAAAATTTTAAGGTATGTCATATTAAATATGTTAGTAATAAGATGTACATTCAGCTCATATATTCTGTATATTAATAACATTTATTGTAGTTGCAATGACATTGTAACTACTTATTTTTGTTTTAGTACAAGTCTTTTGCTACATTAAGTCCATAAGAAACATTGCACTTTTCCAACATAATTATATCTTACATATAACTGGAAGGGTCTAATTTGATTTGTGCACAGTTGAAAGCCATTGTTATCTTTATTTTAATGTAAATTTTTCACTGTGGGACAAATGTTTTTTTCACAAATTTTTGAAAATTACAAAATTTTCACTTTTTGAGAACCCTTGAACATTTTAAACCTGACATATATTGTTAATATTTAGTTTATAAGTGCATATGCTATTTAATTCAATAGATCTTTAGTTACCCTAAATTTATATATCAATATCAGTGTTCTGGGTTATATGGCTGATTTTTTGCATTTTTTTCAAGAGTTACAAAATTCATGATTTTTTACTCAAATTTTGTATTTTTTTAAAAAACGATCCAAAGAATTTTCATGTCAATAAATTATAAGGAGTTAACTATTTTATAACTATGGAAAACAATTGAGTTTGTTTTCTATATACATTTGATCGAAATGAAAGTGGGTAATTGAAAGTGAAGTAATATAATTTTACAGATAAAGCCTTTCAAAATGACACTTTTTAGGGCGGCGAAAAAACCCAAAAACAATTGAAATTCAAATGTTCATAACTTTATCATTTATGAAGATATATTAACAATTTTGGTCTCCCCAGTCTTAGAATTGCTATTACTTTAAAATGAAACTAAAAAAAAGGCTGTAGGCCCATTTTGAAATTTCAGTTTGTGGTACTAAATTACGTCAATCCTATATAAGAAAGTTTTAATGAACTGATTCTATTTGATGTGATAATGAAAAAGGAACATAGTGTACCTTGGAATGTGTTACTATCTGCACTCATCTGATTAATGCTTGTTGAAATTGTCAATGATCCACTACCATTGTATATCCAAGCTAAAGAGTAACAACAAATAAAGCTCAATATTACTATTAGCACTACAATCTTTTAACAATCCTACTTAAAACAATTTTAATTGATAACCTTCTAGCAGGTAAACATTTTGATACAAAACTTTCTACATCTCTTGGGTGAAAGCCATTTTTGTTCAAAAATTATTTTGCATATGCAAATAAGAGGGAATACCCTAGCATTTTTTCAGGTAATAGAATCATAATTCCAATAGGTATGGTTTAAAGCGATCAAGTACACTTTTACAATTCTTACTATGTGTTTGAAAAAAAGAGAGAATTAACTAGGTTTGGTAGCAAGCCACAGTGTTAAAAGTTCAAACATGAAAAGTCTAACTAACATTTTATTTTATTTCACTTGTCAAATAGACACCATTCAGAGTCAGCAATTTTTCAAATTTTTAAGACTTTAATCATTCTTATTTATTATATCACTTGAAAATAATTAAGTGTGATAACTTACCACTCTGTGGCATTGTGGCCTCATAGTTCATTGAAGACCCTGAAGGGTTGTAAAGGTATCCTGAACCAGATATATGAGGAGGTGTATTGCCAGGTGATGGTGCATTTATATCTGGTGATGGAATGGGGCTATCTAGCTCAGGCATGCTTCGCTTTAATTCATCAAGCTTCTTTTTCATATTGTTGATTCTTGCACCAAAATTCTTGTAGGCCTAATAGTATTGAGAACAACTTTTTTTTCAAAAAACAAGAAATCTAGATACATACGCAAGCTTAAAATTACACAAAATTTTATATAAGGTAGTTTTATTCAGGAGGTACAATGAACATTTAAAACATCATAAACTAACAATAAAACCTTCAACAAAACTAATTAAAAGAACTTTGCTCTTGAATAGGTACTAAAAGCCCTAAGACAAAATATAATTCTCAATTTGTTCACTTACAACAAAATTTAAATCATATGATAGTAAAGAAACTGTTTCTTACATTAGCTACGATCTTGGCCTCTCTGTACTGCTCTTCATAGAAGGTTTCACTGGTATTCAATGTTTCTAATAAAGCTTTTTGATCTTCTAGATGCTGTGCTTGCCTTTTAACTAAATCTTCCAGTTTAGTACAAGAGTCTTCAAACTGGCTGGAAAAATCATTGCCATGTGCCCTGTCTGTAAGCAAGGAACAATTTTATTTATTTTTTCATTATGTGGCTAAATATCAACACATTAGGTCATGAACAATATTTTGGCAATAAATAACTTTTAAAAAAAAATTATGTATCAAAATTCTTTAACTCATTCACTACTAATGCGACCAAATGCGACCTACCCCCTCACTACTAATGCGACCAAATGCAACATGACACCCAGCAATGCTCATACATCATGCAACCTTGCGAGAAGCACGGTTGTCGTGCAATTAGAGCTCCGCTTTTTAAAAAGTAGAAACATCGCTGATTTTGTTTTTAAAAAACTGATGTTAATATCATTTATGGTTCAAAAGCTGTGTGGCTTAGAAGTCGAACTCCAATTAGTGATATTTGAACATGTGGTTTCTGAATCAGTTATTAATTCAAACAATGAGGAGGAATCAAACCCAAATGCAATATACTTTGATATTGATAATCATAATGATAATAAATAACTGATCAGTTTGAAGCTAACGAGAGTGTTTATTGAAGGAGACACTGTCACTGAATCTTGGTCAGACAAATTGACCAGAGTTACAGACAAGCTATGTAATTTTAATGAAATTATAGGGGAAAAATTTTCTCCTTATTGACAGCAGTCTCATAGACTTCTTCAAGCTATTCTTGAACTCTGCCAGATTTATTAATTACTGAAACAAACAGATACGCTGAACCACAGCAAACAGCCAGTGGAAGGAGGTTACTAGTGAGGACATATATAAATTCCTCTAAAACAACATTATGATTAGACTCAAGTAACCAATTACAAAATTGTTTTGGTCAGTTGATAATATGTTTCTCAAAGTTTCATGAGACAATAAAACAACAAAAAATGACAGCAACGGAGGTCGATGCCCAAAAACAGTGAAGTTAATTTTCAAAATACACTTTTCCAGATTTAAATAAAATATATTTGTGAATAAAAGTGCATCAACCTCTACATTTTTTAAAAGCTCATCCAATTTATTTTCTTTTTCTTTTTTGGTGCATGTTTGGTTATTTTAAACTTTCATTTAGGTGTTTTAAAATATTTTTATTTAACATGTAGGTGCATGTTCTTGAGAGTAATCTCCCTTTGCTTAGTATTTCAGGGGGTGTTTTGGTTTTCTTGCTTGGTAGCGAATGAGTTTACAAGTGCATTGTAGTAATATCAATCAAATAAATTAGAGTGAATGTTTAATAGCAAACAAACATTTTAAAAAGCTAAGAAAATTTGCAAATATTAATTATATTTTATCTATATATTTTTCTTTTTCGTCTTACATAATTTTTTACAAAGACACAAAAGTATTTAATTTACGTTTAGTAATGAAATGGTAGAATAAATATTAATTTAAGTATCATAAGGTTCATTAAATACATTTTAATGTATTACCTTTAAGTTGTTTAACAGCCTCTAGGCTTGATGCATCCAATTTAAGATGAGTTAACTGACTGACTCTAAACTGAATATCAGTTTCCTGGCGCCTAAAGGCAGTGATTTGGTCTATCATTTCATGAGGCTGAAAATATGACATTTTAAAATCCACTGTACTCCACTAATTTACAAAAAATATTACACAATTATTTTCATTCTTTTAACTTAACACTGGTCGATTCAATTTCAATCTGATACATTCTTGAAAGCCTCAAAAAATCTTTTAGCTAATACCTGTTTTAATTTATTAAAAATTATTTTATGATTTTTTAAATTGATCATTGGCTTGCATAAGCTTGTCTTATCTTATCTATACAGACATTCCTTCTACTCAGAAGATAATTGCATCCACAGACCATGATGGATGATCTGTTGGCAAGTGATGCAGCTTTCACAGGCTACGGCTATGAGAGTTCCACGCAATACCCAGCTGCCTAACTAGTGTTATGTACCGATTCGGAGCTGGGTAACTCAGGGGTGCCCTAGGCACCAGGAACAAATCCTTGCCTTCACATGGATTCGAACCCATGACCATCGTTACGCCAGTCGAGTGCTCTGCCACTCGACCATCGAGGTACAGGTAGAATAAGCTTCCCTATTGTCAATACTACCAAAAGGTACATGTGAATGAACTTTTTTTAAACAAATAAAATTATTTAACATTCAAGATAAGCAAATGCGCTAAGTTCAACCTCTCTTTGTAATTCGCAATCAGGTTAATTATAATTAATCTCACAAGATTCATGGCAGGCAGACATACAAGCTGTCAAGTGAATAAAGGTGTGTAGAAGAAAAAAAAAATCATAAAATTATCCTAAAATGAAACAAAAGCATAATGACTTACTTTAAATTCTGCTAGAATACGAGCACTTTCTTCTGCATCTCTCTCAGCTACACTGTCAGTTTGGGATTCAACGGGCGTATCTTTTTGATCAAATTCAACTAAAGGTGTTCCTACTGGACTGAGAGGGACATTATTTGATGGTGCTTCTTTTGGTCCTTTCTTTGATTTTACTTGCTGTCCATCTAGAAACAGTTTTTAATTTAAAATACAATAAGATTTAGGAAATTATTCTTTTTTAAAAAACAGGTCAGCCTTTTGTTAACCACGAAAGTATCTGAAAAATACACAATTTTTTCATAATTGTACCCATTTATTAGACATGGGAATGGAATAGTTATTAATTGATAACATTAAGCAGTTATATTCGCATCACAAGTTTAAAGAAAAGGTTAATTGACAAAGAAGAGGATTCATTGTAAATAAAGATGTCATCATCACATCTTTGACAGACTGGCTTGGGCTGAAAGGAATATCAAGAGTGCTCCTCAAAATCACCCACGTAACAAAAAAAAAAGGTTGTGTTAAGTGCGTGATCTCAGCACCAAATTTTTGTGTGAACTAAAGATGCAACCCTAACCATGCATATAGTTTTACATCCTTCAAAAGAAAAGCTCATGGAAAATTAGTCTCCCATTGGTAGTATCTTTATATAGATCCTTTTATTATGGTGGCAACTAATTGAACTTAGCTCTTTTTCTCCGTAATTATTTTCCACGTTTTGACGGAATTATCTATTTTGGAAATTTGTCGCGAGCTACCATGCCATCTTAAAATGTTAATAACTTTTTTATTTTTTAACAGATAATGATATATTTGGTATTCAATTAAAGGGAAATGAATGATGTTTTTAGGCAACACAGATTCCTGACCTTATTTCCATAAAATAATATGATTTTGTTGTAATGAAAATAAAGTTTTATTTTAAAAATTTTAATTTTTTTTTTACAAAACCTCATTCAAAGTCACTAAAATTTAGATTTGTAATAAAGTAGTGTTTTTTAGAAACTATATTCATTTTTGCACCAAATAGAAACAATGTCACTTCAAATAAGCAAATAAATATAATATTAGAGCTCATTATCCATGGTCACCCACACTGGAAAATTATACAAAAAATTCAACTGTTTACAATGGAACTTGAAGCTATACGTATTGTAACTAGAAATTGTTTTAAATCATATCTAAAACTGCGCTTAGTTTTAGTGAAAAGTTTAGCAGCTTTCAAATTACATTACATATAGTCAATATTATTATTTGTAGTATAAATATTCATCAAGATTTGAGACGTGGGTGGGACATGATGTTTATCAACAGATGACTTGTCAACTTATTTTTTTTATCAACTACTACTGCTAGTACTAGCACTAAGACTAAGCGTATGTTTCATCGGCAATTTAAAATTAATATCTCAATAATCATTAAAAAAAACTATACCTTGTTCTTGTTTATCATCGTAGTATTTAGAATAATATTAGATCAGTAACCAGATGAGCTAGTTGAATATCCATGTTTGTAAACAAACGTAAAAACGAAAATAAAAACAAGCCTTTCAAACGCTTCTTTCGCGGTGAAAACACATTCAAACAATCGATTTCCGACTTTTTAATTCAAGGGAAATCATTCTAGAATGCATTAAAACTAATTTTAGTTAAATAGCTATGTAAAGAAACTAAACTGTTCCCTTTTAATAAATCAACCCTGCCATCGTTGATCCGGCAGAAACGTCATTTTGAAATCAACGATGGGAGCGTTGTTCCGGAGAAAAAGAGTTAATTGTTTTGTAATATTTATTTAAAATACTTATTTCAATCTTTTTTTTAAAAAATAGGTCCAAAATAAGGATGAAGATACCAAAATAGAGCTTAATTTAACAAAAAATATAATATATACATGTTTCTAATGTACATTTAGGTCTTAAATAAAAATTATCACTAAATGAAAGTTGAAATAAGTTAATATGTGATGCATTTTGAGCCTTGTTTTACATTTTCAAAATCATAAGCCATGAAATTTTTTTTAAAATTTGATGAAATTTACCACCAACAGGATTTATTTTTTAAAAATACTAATCATCACTTGTATTAATATTAATGTTGCCCTTTTTAATGGAGTCATTGTAAAAATATTTAAATTAATGTCAAACATAATACATTTTTTTTTAATAGAAAAAATTGGCTGGAAAGTTTATGTTAAAAAATATCTAGATAAGTTTCCTCAGTTTCGTCTAACAGCTCTGATGTACATACAATAACATTCTTATACCAACATTCAATTCCTGGAGCGTTCGTTATAAATAAAAAGCTGAGGCAAAGTTTTTTTAAATATCTGAAAGTCTATAAGTATCTCAGATTAGAAAAACAATATTCCAGCAGTCCGGATTTTAGAATTCATTGTTATTAAAGTTATTCTTATTTGTGGACCTTACAAAAGCCTTCGACTTAGTCAGTCGCAACGGGCTATTCCAAATACTGGCAAAAATTGTCTGTCCCCCTCACCTACTTGCCATCATCAGACAGTTCCATGAAAATATGCTTGGCACAGTGCAGTTCGATGGAGCTAAGTCAGAGGCCTTCCCTGTCAGCAGCGGAGTTAAACAAGGTTGTGTACTCGCACCAACACTCTTCGCAATATTCTTCTCTGTACTTCTTCAATACGCGTTCAAGGATAGCAGTGAGGGCGTCTGGTTACATACCAGAGCTGATGGAGGACTTTTCAACACTGCTCGCCTCCGAGCCAAGACCAAAATGACGGATATCCTAATTCGAGAGCTACTATTTGCGGATGATGCGGCACTAACAGCACATACAGAATCTGGTTTGCAACAACTCGTGTCAAGCTTCTCCAATGCCTGCAAAGAATTTGGTCTGCAAATCAGCTTGAAAAAGACAAACATCATGGCCCAAGACACTCGACCTCCTCCTACCATAAATATCGATAATGAAAACTTGGAGGTTGTGGACAGCTTCACCTACTTGGGATCCAAGGTCTCCAATACACTGTCCATTGAAGAAGAAATAAACAGCAGAATTGGCAAGGCAGCCGCAACAATGGCTAAACTAAATAAGCGGGTCTGGCAAAACACCAAGCTAACGGAGAAAACCAAACTGTGCGTCTATCGAGCCTGTGTCATCAGTACACTACTATATGGGAGCGAGACATGGACCACTTATACATCACAAGAGCGTAAGCTTAACAGCTTCCATTTGAGATGCTTGCGCCGCATCCTTGGTATTAAATGGCAAGAAAAAGTGCCTAATAGTGAGGTACTAACGCGTGCCAATACCCAAAGCATGTTCTCAATTCTTAGTGAAAGACGCCTGAGGTGGCTAGGACATGTCAAAAGAATGAGCCCCGGCCGCATCCCGAAGGACCTCCTATATGGTGAACTTGCTTCAGGAAAGAGGAAAACAGGTCGCCCACGCTTGCGATTTAAAGATGTCTGTCAAAGGGACATGAAAGCAGCCAAAATACATACAAGTGACTGGGAGTGTAAGGCAGAAGACCGATCTACGTGGCGCACAGTTGTCAAAGAGGGCGTCATAGTAGCCGAGGAGCGAAGAATGGAGGAGGCTGCAGACAGAAGAGCTAGGAGAAAGGCCAAAACATTTGGAAGCACAGAACTCGTGTGTAAAAACTGTGGCAAAGACTGTCACTCAAGGATAGGACTGCACAGTCACTCGAGGAAATGCAACCCAACCCAACGGTGATGCACCATCGTCTCGCGAGACGGAAGGATGCCGGATATA
>MUZC01004691.1:159141-242595 GCA_002072015.1 Radix auricularia | reverse complement strand
GTTATTCTTATTTGTGGACCTTACAAAAGCCTTCGACTTAGTCAGTCGCAACGGGCTATTCCAAATACTGGCAAAAATTGGATGTCCCCCTCACCTACTTGCCATCATCAGACAGTTCCATGAAAATATGCTTGGCACAGTACAGTTCGATGGAGCTAAGTCAGAGGCCTTCCCTGTCAGCAGCGGAGTTAAACAAGGTTGTGTACTCGCACCAACACTCTTCGCAATATTCTTCTCTGTACTTCTTCGATACGCATTCAAGGATAGCAGTGAGGGAATCTGGTTACATACCAGAGCTGATGGAGGACTTTTCAACACTGCCCGCCTCCGAGCCAAGACCAAAACGACGGATGTCCTAATTCGAGAGCTACTATTTGCGGATGATGCGGCACTAACAGCACATACAGAATCTGGTTTGCAACAACTCGTGTCAAGCTTCTCCAATGCCTGCAAAGAATTTGGTCTGCAAATCAGCTTGAAAAAGACAAACATCATGGCCCAAGACACTCGACCTCCTCCTACCATAAATATCGATAATGAAAACTTGGAGGTTGTGGACAGCTTCACCTACTTGGGATCCAAGGTCTCCAATACACTGTCCATTGAAGAAGAAATAAACAGCAGAATTGGCAAGGCAGCCGCAACAATGGCTAAACTAAATAAGCGGGTCTGGCAAAACACCAAGCTAACGGAGAAAACCAAACTGTGCGTCTATCGAGCCTGTGTCATCAGTACACTACTATATGGGAGCGAGACATGGACCACTTATACATCACAAGAGCGTAAGCTTAACAGCTTCCATTTGAGATGCTTGCGCCGCATCCTTGGTATTAAATGGCAAGAAAAAGTGCCTAATAGTGAGGTACTAACGCGTGCCAATACCCAAAGCATGTTCTCAATTCTTAGTGAAAGACGCCTGAGGTGGCTAGGACATGTCAAAAGAATGAGCCCCGGCCGCATCCCGAAGGACCTCCTATATGGTGAACTTGCTTCAGGAAAGAGGAAAACAGGTCGCCCACGCTTGCGATTTAAAGATGTCTGTCAAAGGGACATGAAAGCAGCCAAAATACATACAAGTGACTGGGAGTGTAAGGCAGAAGACCGATCTACGTGGTGCACAGTTGTCAAAGAGGGCTACATAGTAGCCGAGGAGCGAAGAATGGAGGAGACTGCAGACAGAAGAGCTAGGAGAAAGGCCAAAACATTTGGAAGCACAGAACTCGTGTGTAAAAACTGTGGCAAAGACTGTCACTCAAGGATAGGACTGCACAGCCACTCGAGAAAATGCAACCCAACCCACAGTGATGCACCATCGTCTCACGAGACGGAAGGATGCCGGATTATTACATCTATTAAAAATGTTTCTGTTATGCATGCTTTTCTTAGAATCAGTCGAATGTTGTATTAAATCTGAATTGAGTGATATACTAGAAATCATTTATCATCTCGACCTTCATCCGTAAAAACTTAAATATCAGTTAGTTGAAGACTTTACAAGTTCTTCTCCTAGTCTCAACACAAAGCTGCAGACTCTACCTCAAAGCAACAATCATCTAGTGCTATGTATACTTTAAGGCTTCATTCAAGTGGGGCAATCTAGTGCTCAGATTGTGTAAGTGTAGTATTCACAATGTTTGTAGTTAAAGTTTGTATAAAGGAAGAGGGATACTGTGCTGTTTGTGTTCAAAGTTTGTATAAAGAATAGGGAGACTGCTGTTTGTGATCAAAGTTTGTATAAAGAAGAGGGATAATCAGATTAATAGTACACACAAAAAAAAAAGCTTTAAAAAGTAGTATCGAAAAACAAGCTAAATTTTACTAATGAGATTTGAGTATAAGTTCCTATCAGTTATGATGAGTACTATGGAATGGATTTCAATCCCTGAAAGTCACAAAGTCTTGTTGAGGCACATAATATTATGTCAGTTAGGGATTATTACAAGAGCTTTAAACATATAAAAAATTTATTTATTTAGGACAGCTTTACTGACACTGTCTGGCATACACTTATCCAAGAACTAATACAAAATTTACTTACTCAGTATACTGACAAGGTTCTTTATAAAAGCAGTATCATAGACATTCCTTTCTCCCCAGATGTTAAAAATACGCTCAACTTTTCCTTTAACTGAATGATCCCTAGAAAGATAGCAACAAAAAAAAACATTAGATTTAAGAAGAATTACCAGAAATCAAAAGTTTATGATATAAATTAAACCATTCTTAATTGGCATCTTTAAAAATGTATTTCAAAATTTAACATAACATAAGAGAAAAGACAGAAAAATGGTCATTATAGATTTGCAAGACTGAAAGATGGAGAGAAAAAACAGTTGTGCAAAGGCAGGAAAGATGGTAAAAGTATGTGCAAAGACAAGGAGAGATGAGCAGTTGGAAAGATGACAGATGTGCAAAGACAGGCCATATAGTATTAGCTAATATGTAAAAACATAAAAAGACAGTATAAACAGATGTGCAAAAACACAAAGCATGGTATGTAAATTAGTGTCATCAATTCTTTTTAAATGGGAACTTAAATTGTTTTTTTTTAAAGTAACTTAATTTGCTTTTTATAATTTATATGCTTTCCTTTTCCACTAATATTAAAAAATAAGCATATACTATGGTCACATTTAAATTAAAAATAAATAAAATTGTATAAATTTTTTAATGTTTTTCTTTTTTGCGACAATCATCGATTTTTTAAATAGTTTTCAAATATTATCAAATGAAAAATTGAACATGTGAAAAAAATATTTTGGCATGTTTAAAACTCCCAAATTTTCTTTATTTTCTTATCTTCTTCTTCTTCTTCGTTCTCAATATTGAATATTGAGTTTTGCGTGCAACGAGTTTTGCGCCAATTGGCCCGTGGTCTCCGACTTCAGCCTGCTGTATTTTCTGGATTTGCTTCCATAGCCTTTGGTCAGCCAAGACCATCTGCAAGGCAGCAGTTGTTTTTTTTGGCAAGTGATGCAGCGTTCACATGCCACGGCTAAGGGTTCCACGCATTACCCCGCCGCTTTTCACCCATTTGGAGCTGGGTGGAACTCGGGGACGCCCTAGGCCCCGGGAACAAATCCTTGGCTTCCCATGGATTCGAACTTGTGACCATCGGAATGCCAGTCAAACGCGCCTGCCACTCGACCACCGCGGCCCCCTTTATTTTCTTATAAAATATGAAAATTTTCATGCATATTAAAATTGAAAGAAATGAATAAGTAAATATGAAATTGTTAATGCATGAGTATTTATGAATTTTATTTATTCTATTTTTATTATCTTTAATTCCATTGTCAAGATCTCAGAGTTTTTATGAGTTTTATCATCAGTTAGAGAAAGTGTCTGCTAACAGTGGTCAATTACCACACTAGGGTCGGCCAATAACAGTTATGGTTGCCAAGCTAAGCTGGTGCAGGGTGGGGGCAGGTAGCTAAACGCAGAGCCCATGTCTCAAGACCATCAATAGGTTAGTGGTGTCCCCCACCCCTGACATTCATACAGGTTGTGCTGATTTCTTTGTGGTGTAGTTTGTGTCCATTCTTCCTGTTCTTTCATTGCACTATCTATGAGCAAGCCTGCGGCGTATCTAGTATACTTTATTACACCGAAATAAAGTGGCTTTCTTGCAGCTATATTTCAAACAGCAAGCTCTTGCAAAGAAGTTCACCAACTGGATTGCACATCTCACTACCTAGCTGATATTTTTTTTCAAGTGAATGCATTGAACAAAGAATTGCAGGGGAAAGTTTTAATAAAATTTTAGCTAGAGAAATATTGCAACATTTGATTGGGATTAAAGCTTTCAAAATTTAAACAAAAATCAGAAAGAAACAAGTTAGCGGCCTTTTCAAAGTTGGACTTGTACTTGGAAGATTGTGTAAAGTGTAAATATAACTTTTGACAACATCAAGGTTACAATTAAACGACTCCTACAAAACTCAAAGTTTACATTCCAGCTTGATTCACATAATGTCAGTTGGATTTTTAATCCCTTTCAATGTGACATTGCAATTGTATTAGGTGAGCCTCAAGGGTTGGCAGATAATTAGGCGTATATTGAATTTGCAAACATGTGTAATAGATCTCACACATTTATAAATCTCAAATGCTGCAAAGGCTTTCAACATTTCAAATTTCAGTTAGTTTTATATTTAGATTGGGCCAAAAAGCCTACAACTTTTATAAACATTATGTTTTCCTGTAACAAATAAATTCCCTTGAAATATGGATATTTTGTGTCATTTTGACATAAAATATCTACATATAAAACTTTTCAGATTCATTTTTAGACACTTGTCAGTATTCGAAAACTCACAAGATGCATTTTACAATGAACCTCCCCCATAACCCAGGGACAGGGGAGCAGGACATCACACCTTCGGGGGTAATGTCAACATAAAATTTTATACTTAGTGGTAATGGACAAAAACATTTGCCAACCCATGAACAAGCATGGAAAACATCACTTTTATTTTGCTTCCTTTCAGTAATTTTCAGGAATTTCAGTTAAAACTTGAAGGCTTTTTTTCATTTAAGAAAATACTGATTTTGTAATGTTTCCAGCAAAGATATGACACATGAGTCAAGAATGAATATGCAAGTTAATTATTTCTCAACCTTAGTTGGAAACCATTTGTATTTTCAATATATGTAGGTGTATTTCCTATAAAATTATAAGAATATGTTAATAAACATAGAAAGGAAAATCTTATTAAGTAAAATAATTTTTAGTATTGATTGGCTGAAATCTATCTTAAAAAATATCTGCCATTTAGTATGGCAGATAGCTAAATATCCCACTAAGAACTCAACTGAAAAGTGAGATGTCCTTTTTTACAGATCACAGTACAAGTTAAAATATTAAAAATAATCACCTGACTAGAGCAGCAGCTTCTCTGAGGTGTTCTTTAAATGTCGTATTATACACAAATGCCTTTTTCTTTTTGCAAGTTTGCACAACATCATTGCACAAGTAGAACAGAGTTAATTGATGTGAAGGATGAACTAGAATATAATAATAGCATGATTATTTGAAAGGAATTTACCACTAATAATTGTTAAGTAATTATAATATACACATAAATGAATATTTCTTTGCCTTAAAAAAATTAGTTTCTTTTTTTTAAAAAAAATAGAAAAATAGTACCTGTCTTTTTGAGGACTTTCATCCATAACTCTACAATCTTGGCATGGTGACTTTTATGGTGTATTATCCATAAGGACAGACTTTGAATGCTGTCTTGTGTATTATTAACAGTCTTCAATTTTTTCTCAACACTTTCCTCATTTAGCGAAGAAGCCATTTTGAATGCAAAATTAACCACTAAACAAGAAATTAAAGAGAAAATGTTTGTGTACAAAAAAACATAAACCAAAGTTCAAAGTATTTCCAATTCTTAGCTTCATTAGTAAGATAATTACGATTTCAAGTACATGTTGATATTGCCATAATTTCCTTTTTAAAAAAAAATTAGAAATACTTACCTAAAAATTATATGGTGACTGGTACTATGTTTATTAACTGCTATTACATCTACACTTGAAATTCAATACTACCTGAGAATAAAGATCAAAGGAGTGATATTAAAATATGAAATAAATAAGGCATCTTTTAACATATTTTAAATTTAGTGATAAATATAATGATTGCATATCATATAGTTTTTTAAAAAAATGTTTTGAAAAATGTTTAAGCCTAGATACTTAAAAATAGTTTGATTATCTTTGATACAAATTGGTTATTAATGATACAAATTGGTTATAAACTTTAAATCAGTGTTCCCCAACCATTTTTGTGCCATGGCCACACTAAGCCTTTCTAAAATTCTTATCTAACCTCCCCCACCTTTAAAATAAACCTAAATCTCAATATTAAAAAATATATTGTTAACTGAAGAAACACAAATGACAGGCTATACCAAGAAATCCCAAGCACATTTGTAATGAAACAAAGTAACTAAATTTACCTAACATAAAATATATAAAGAACTGAAATTAAAGTTTGAGATAATCTTAATTAACTCTTAATGTGCCAAAGCGCGATAATGCACTGTTTACCTTTTTACCAAAGCGTGATAATGCGCGACTCGATAGAACTCTCTTTGGAAACGAAATTACAGAAAATAAAAACTCTTCATTGCGTGAAAACAAGTATTTTCGACTTCCGGCAATGGAGGCTGTTTCCCTCACTAGTGTTATCGCTCGATGCGTGAAGTTTTTACGTTTTTTTTTTTTTCAAAGATGCGATTTCACTATACTTTATTACTAAAATAAAAGTACTAAACTTCAGGTAAAAATAGTTAAGCTCAACATGGTCTTTAGGATTCATAAAATAACCATTCTTATCCTAAAAGACGAAGTCAGTATGACAATAATAATATAAATGGATTTCATGCAATTTTAAAAAATTTCATAACCGGTTGACCGCAATTCGGGAAATTCTTACAGCACTGAAGCGGAAGTTTTCTGAAAACCTTATGGCAGATTAAGAGTTAACAATTTTTCTATATTAAGGTTAATTAGTAGCGATCATTTATTATTTAAATTTATCTCAATGTTGACACTTGATGAGTCATTTCAGTTTGTTGCACAAAGACTCCTGCTTAGCATCATCACAGAAATCATAATATTCAAGAGATTAGATGGTGCGGACTTCATACGAATATTTAGACAATGCTACAGAAAATTTTTCAACATAAGTTAATTTTTTTTTAAAAATATAATTTACTTAACATTTGTGTAAAATTGTACTCAATGGTTACAATTAACTCTTAATGTGTTAAAGCGCGATAATGCGCGCCTTATCATTATTACCAAAGTGCGGTAAAGCATGACTCTATAGAACTCTCTTAAGAAACGAAATTACAGAAAATAAAAACTCTTCTGTGCGTAAAAGGCGATGTATTCATTTCCAGCAATGGCGGCCGTTTCTAGTCTAGTGTTATCGCTTGATTCGCGAAGTTTTTTTGAAGTCAGTATGACAATAGTATTATAAATGCATTTTACGCAATTTTTTGAATTTCATATCCAGTTTGTCGCAATACAGGAAATCCTTACAGGACTGAGGCGGAAGTTTATTGAAAACCTTCTGGGACTTTAAGAGTTAAGAGAGTCAGTAAATAACAACAGAAATCTTTCATCAATCACTTATGACCAGCTCATAAGCAGACCCCCCCCCCCAACCTTTTCCCTTAAATTTTGTCCAAAAAAGGTCAGCTATAGAACAAGTATATACGGTACATACTTGACCTTAAATTATTACTATTATTATTTATGTAGACATGCATACAAAAAAAAAGGTTTTCTTGTTGATTTCTTGCATAAGAGAACGAATTTGCCATGTTACGTCACAAAATTTCGGAGTCATGGAATTACCCCAACTTAACCGATTTTGCGAAATAATGAATCGCAACTTAACGGGATCTATATATGGGTTATAAAAATATAATATAAAAATTAATCAATTAAATTGTGTCCCGATTAATCGAGCTTAAAGAATTTAATCAGTACCAGCTCTACTTGTTACTAATTTGACTTTTTCAGAAATTCAATGCTTCATGACAGAAGTTAATTAATGACCTTTGACTTTCAGACCGAAAATCCTGAACAGAGGTGTTACTAGGTTTGGTGTCACCTAATGCAGTAGCTCATGGTGTCACCCCCTCATGACTTACCCCACAGACCTCCTCCGAGTCTGCCAGTGCCAAATAACTGGAAAATATAGAATATTACATTTTGGCCCCCCCCCCTGTAAAGGTGTAACCCAGTGCAGTCCACATCCCCCAAACCCCACTAGTAATGCCTCTGTTCCTGAAACTCATTCAAATACCAATAATTACCAATAATTAATATTTAATTTATAGGTCTACTGATCACTGATACTGATGCCCACACAAAGTTTAAAGTTAGGTACTTTGACAGAAAATTTAAATGTAGTCCAATAGGTTTAAATAATATATCATTTTAAAGGGCTTGCTAAGACCTTTTCAAAAACACTTGTTTTGTCTTTCTATCTTTTATAGAAGTGGAGTTATGAATTTTTTTGTCGATTTTTTGGCCCCTTATATAATCTATATAATTTATTAAAAAACTTGTGACCCCAATTTCAAGATTCTGTACTATTTCCCTCATAACTTTTTTAATTTTAGAGATATGGTTATCAAATTTTCAGGAGACATTCACAATCCAATTTAAAAAACAATGAACAAGGAATGTTTAAATTATATCAAGGGTTTGAATTTTGTGAAAAATATATTTTAAAGGCTTGTTGAAGAAAATCAAAGGCGAATATTATTGTTTTTTATATATATAAATTCAAATCAGTACAAACAGTTGCATGCCTAATGTATTATTAATTAGTTATATTGTAAATTTAATTCAATAACTATAATTAAATGTTTGAATGGTAAGTATTTGACTTTTAAAATAACACTGAATGCAAGTTACAATAAATAATATTTGGAAATACGCCACCCCCTCGATTCCTAATGACGGAAATTTCAAATTAAAATCAAATTCTTTTAGTCTTTGAAGATTTAAGTATCTTATCAAATTATAATAAGAATAAGAACATTTTTACTATCAATTTCTGAGTAATTAACTTGTAGTATTTAATTTATGCTCATTTACTTAAATGACTTAAATGTCATTCATAGCTTGTGTCACTGTTCTTGCATTATCACATATTTGACAATTGAAGATATTTAGAGTTCTGCAATGAGATATCATTTTTGTCTTTTTTATTTATGTCTATGTTACTTAGTAATAATATCTAAATATTAATTTTAATTGACATTTCTTTCTTTTGATTATATAATATATGTAAAAATATTAAGTATTAAGTGTCTGTCAAATGTATATGTCCTCATTTTTGTAAAAAGAAGGTGGAAGAAATAACATTAAATAAAAAGATTACAACCCTATTATTACTATTATCATTATTAATTCTAAGGTAAGAATCAATTTGGACTTAGCATTAGTAAAAACTTCTAATGATGCTCTTATAATTGATTTTAATAGCTTAATAGTATATCAAATAGTTATAAATAATATAAATATAACTAAGTATAAGTAATTAATATAATATATACTAATACTATACAATTATATACTAGAAAACTAATAGTATTAGTATTAGGGTCTAATGTTTTATTAATAAAGTTAATTGAACCTGTATCTCTTTGTGAACTGACTTTAAATTACTAATACTAATACTTAATCATAATAATAATAATAATAGACAAGTAACCAGTCTAATGACAGTAATGTTAATTGGACCTTTATTTCTTTGTAAACTGACTTTAATATTACTAATAATTAATAGTTAATAATAGTAATAATAGTATAATGATTATTAGTTAAGTATAGTAGTACTACTAGTATACTAGTACTAGGGCTAGTACTAGTCGTAACTAATATTAGTAGTGAAGTCAAGTAGTATTAAGTCATTAAATATATAATGATAATGTACTTTTTATTAATTTTGTGTTTTTAATCAAAATATTTTTTAATATTATCACTCAATTCTTATAATAAGTATACATTCACATTGCAATATATAATTATATTTATTCATTTTTGCGTAAATTGATAGGCTAGGCAAGTCTCCATTTCCGACAACCCACGCTTTTGTTTATGAAGGGAGGTGACTTATTAACTCTTAATGTGCCATAAGGTTTTCGGAAAACTTCCGCCTCAGTACCGTAAGAATTTCCCGAATTGCGATCAACCGGTTATGAAATTTTAAAAATTGCGTAAAATCCATTTTTATTATTATGGTCATACTGACGTCATCTTTTAGAATAGGTTATTTTATGTATCCGAAAGACCGTTTTGAGTTTAAAACTATTTTTACCTATAGTTTAGTACTATTATTATGGTAATAAAGTATAACGAAATCGCATCTTCGAAAAAAAAATGTAAAAACTTCCAAAAAACATTGCGAATCGAGCGATAACACTAGCGAGGGAAACAGCCTCCATTGACGGAAGTCGAAAACATCGTTTTTCACGCACTGAAGAGTTTTTATTTTCTATAATTCCGTTTTTAAAGAGATCTCTA
The DNA here is from genome assembly GCA_002072015.1 of Radix auricularia. Lineage (NCBI taxonomy): Eukaryota > Metazoa > Mollusca > Gastropoda > Lymnaeidae > Radix > Radix auricularia. The sequence goes on along the minus strand of MUZC01004691.1, from coordinate 232,533 downwards.
TCGAGTCGCACATTACCGCTTTTTGGTAAAAAACGGTAACTCGGATTACCGCGCTTTGGTACATTAAGAGTTAAGCACTGACGTTTTTTCGATTAAGTCCTAGCACTGTACCAAACATAACTCATGAGTACCAACACCAATTTTAACGAAGTAAAGTTATTTAATTAAAAAAATGGATGTCCCAGGATTACATCTAAACCACAAAATCTTAGGCCTCACGGTTAATTTTTTGTATTGGTTTTCTTTCACATGCTTCCGTTAAAATGTATAGCACCGCGGTTAAAAAATACGAAATCGCTACAAAAATGGTATTGATATGTTGGGAAAACCTAGCTGTATTCGTCTATGATGACAAAGTGTGCTTTTTTTAGAATACTGTGACGTAAAACGCGAACTACCGATGTGGCAGAAAGACCGACTGTAAAATCGCCATGACAGTTTTTGCGTGAATTTACGACATGCGCAGAAAGATGCGCGAACGAGTATCGAAGTACCTACTTTAATTTAAAGTTAAAGTTAAGTTCAAAAGGGCAAAGGTAATGGGACACTAACTCCTATACTATAAAATTAATGTAATACTTATGTAAAACAGTGTAAAATTAAACACGAGTAAGTGTGTAACAGCAAACTAAATGTTGTCAGGTATCATTATCATGTATTAATAATTAATTAATATTAAAACAGCCGATAGCTACACTGACTCTCAGTCTCAATGAGTCATTAAGTTCATTGTCAACCACTACTCTATTGATACTTCTAGACTGAGTCAAAAAGTCTGAATTATTAATTGTTTAAATTGATTTTTGTATTACTATTCATTTTTCGCAATCCTTCATTTTTACAATTAAATGACTATTTTTTATCACTATCATCAGTAGTCAAGTAAGACTGCAAACTGTAAGAGTAAGAGACTACTGACTACTGAGTCTACTCTACTGACTACTGACTGACAATAACTTTATTTAGTTCAAATTTTGTATGATTAATTTTTAAACTTAAACAGTTTACTTATACCAATGCCAATAACAATACTGTCAATAGGGGTGTGCCGGATCCGTTTTTTTCAACCGGATCCGGTTCCGGATTTTCTTATGCGAAATCCACCGGATCCGGATTATTCCGGATTTTGGCTGTTTTTATTTATATTAATTATAGTCTGTGTCTCATAAAGACAAAGAAAGCTATAAAAGCATATGACCCCGTGACCTATCGGCATTTTCTGATCACCGGTTTATAGTCTGTTTCAGGCATTCAAAAAACTTAACGGCGCATGCCGCTTAGTGAAGTGCATGTACTTATATTACGATAGGTATTTGAAAGACGTAGCAAAGATACCGGGTGATTAATCGGCCCACAAATTTGAGTTCAGTCTTTTAGTGACAGTTTTCCTGCTAGTCAAAGGCATTTGATTATCACATTAATAGTACGGCGAGTGTGGCTCAAACCCTATTTGAACAGAAAAAAACGGGGAGGGGAAACGTGTGCGCCGCAAAATTCAATTATTCTGGCGAGTTGGCGATAGAAAAATAATGTTTTTTTAAAATAAATTCCATTTTAACATCATTGTTTACTCCGTAGCTTTAAAATGTTATTATTAATTTTAAAGCGCAATTTGACTGAGCTGACCGGCATCACACACAAGAGAGGTAAACATGACGTCACAATGGACGGGGCGAGGCGTTGGTTTTTGAAACTAATGAAAAATGCCTCGCTAACTTTAACGAGCGATTGAACCGGTTCTCATATTTAGACCGGTGAACTACGAGTCCTCAAAATAAAGTATTAAAAAAGACAATTAACCATCACTGTTAGCCGGTCCTAAAAACGAGCGGTCTTAACAACCTTAGTATAAACTACACTTCACTTTCAAGCATTCAATGTGGCGAAATATTTTGTAACAGCTGAGCGCCGCGGGCCGCGGCTATGTCATACCGTCGTTTAAACCAAAGAGCGTTAGGTAACCAAGTGGTAACCGACCAGCCAATCAGAGATGGCGCAATGTCAAATGTCCCTAAAAGTATTCATAGATAGGCTAGGTCAGCACAGGCCTGCTGGCTTGACACAATTTGATGGTCGTCTGCCGTGCTCAGTAAGGTGGCGGGCTGGCGGCCAGGCGCTTCGGCAGTATAGTTGCTTATTATTTCTGTTACAACATCATTGGTGATTGCGGTTAAGATGACGTCACGAATAATAATTACTCATCCCCGCACTGTCATGTATGGGATTGGGCCGATTGGCCCCTATTAGCGGTGCTGACTCTAGCCTCTGGTATGTTCGGAATATTAAACATTAAACAAGCTCAACGCTCGCGAAACAATCGATTAATGTCATTATTAATTATTTATTAATGTATCGTGATCGTCTGGAATTCGGGAAAGAGAATTACTTTTATTTTAGATTATGATCCGGTGAGTCACAAAATCTGGCAAATTCCGAAATCCGGTTGTTCCGAATACATGTAAATCCGGCGGAACCGAATTTCACCAGATAGTGCAAAATCCGGCGGAACCGGATTCCGGCACACCCCTAACTGTCAATACTAAATCTAAATAATTTATTAATAAACTCTGTTGTCTATACTGTATAAATATAATAAAGTATATTATTATGATATTATAGTCTTTAAATATTCTAGTGTAAGTCACAAGTGTACAATCTACCAATAATTGAACAACTATGACTATGACTATGAATGATTATTATGAATTATGCTACTCATAATGCTAGCAACTAAAACAGAATACCAATACATGTACTCGGACATTACTGTGGTTACAGCTACTTGTTACTGTGACTTAGCTAGCTTAGGACTTAGGAGAGTACTTAGTACTTAGACTTAGCAACTTGGGACTAACTTATTATGACTTAAACTTATGACCAACAACTGAACTAACTTAGTTTGAGTTGACAACTTTTTGATTCATAAAAACTGGTTTAGTACCAATTGGAATTGAGAATGTTTTTTTTAACAAAGATTTTAAAAAATCAAAAAAATATTATCAATTGTAAATGCATCTCCCCTGCGCATGTTATTAGATAACTGAGCACTCATCAGTACCTTATCAACCATTTTTTGTCTTGCCATTGTATTTTTCAATAGGAAAGGCTGCCATGATTAAAATCTCGTGGATTCTCGGATCTTGCTTGGACGCAAAAATGTGCAAATGTAGTGACGAGCCAAACCCATTTCATCGCGTCGGTCTTCTCGATCATGCCAAAGGCTAATTAAAACGAAATATATTGTCATTATTTAGTTTTAGGCATATTATATTAATACTTTTTTCCAAAAACTAATTACATATTTTTAATGTAAAAGCTATTAAAATAATGATATTGATTACAAATTGATATGCACATCATTTGCTCAAAAGGCGCGTCGCATAAACCTGATCTTTTGCCATTTTTACAGGTAGGCCTAATTCAATGTATTTAAACTGTGTATCTGAATCTGTGTATGGTCTAAATAAAAAATAATAATAATAAATATTAATGATTGTTCTATTATGGACAATAAAAAATCATGAAAGAAACTTCGTTTGAACATTCTTATTTTAATTTTAATGGATGAATTAGAAAATTTAACTTGAATAATTATTTACTTTATTTTTTTTTTTTTCAGGTTTGTTATATTATTGGTGAATCCAAATTTGTTAGCATCTATGTTTTTATAATATGTAACCTGTATGCCCTGTAGGCTAATAATGCTTAACTTTTATGGGGGTGGGGACATATTAAAAACCGTAGAAATTCACAGACCTATTATGTCTGTTCACCTCTCATCTCCCCCCTGCCTCTCGCCTGCTTATCAACTAGTTAAAATATATCCTCTCTTTATGCTTCCCTATTTTCTCTGTTTTTTTTTTTTGCTCTCCCCCCATTCATTCTCTCTAGCAAATAGAGCTAGCTACCTTAAAATAAAATTTTAAAAATATTTTTAAAACTAACAACAACAAATTTTCAATGAAGAAGTTCTTAGCACTGATATACTGAAGGGAAAAAAACATGATAATGTATAAGTTTATGCTAAGAGATTTATAAACATCTTCATGGTGCAATTATTACATGAGCTAATCTTAATGAAATTAGATTGAAATTAAATTGAAATTGGATATTTAATAAATAGTTTTAAAACAAATGTTTGTGTAATCGTCTGGAAATTTGTTTATACTTATCCACCGATATATTTTACTTTTTGACTTCCAGTACATTTATAAGAGATGAGTCGATTGATCGTTGAAAACAATTTATCGTTAAAAAAAATTTAATGACTAATAGAGAATTTAATTATTAATAGTTAATTGCCGCAACCCTAAACTAATAAATAGTATCTTTTTTAGAGCCCGTAATTTTAGTGACCAGTTGTGTTCAGGTTTTGAAAAAAAATCATTGGAGAATATAAATAACTCTAATCTTACACGCAAATTGTCTAAATAAAGTTTATGCGTCTCCTAGGGCTCGCGGAGGTCGACAAGTTCTCAGTTACAGTTATGTCTTATGTACAACTGCGGCCCATGTGAAATAGGAGACCCGGTCTTTTCCCATGAAATCTAGGTCCGACCGAAAATGACTTTAATGAATTTCAACAATTTTCAACTCTTAAACATATAGGTTTTCAAAGTGTATCATTTAAAGTTTATATTTCATCTAAGCGTATACGCATTTTTTCCTAATATGGATTTTGCTATGTCCATTTGACTGATTTTGTTATGAAGTGGCACACAATTGTTTACCTGGCAACAACCCTGATAGGCTTTACCTCTTCACGATTTGCTGGCACCCAAAAAAAAAGTAAGGTAACTTTAACAAACGTAACTTCACTACGTACTACTTGGACATAACTCTGAGTTGCCATATAACCGATTGACGTGAATTCCATTCATTTAAAATTAAGTATCTCTTCAGTAGTTTGAAATCTGAGGTATGAAATAAATACAATATCACAATCATATCTAACAAATTAGCAACATTACATATTATTAGTAAACTATTTTAATTTACAGCGTGTGAAAATGGGCTGCGGCTGTGCCAAATAATGATTAATAATTTATAATAATACTGATAGTCGGCTAAGTCGGTGGTACTAGTACTACTAATTAACTATACAAGTATACAATTATTTGGAACCGGGATTTGGAGGATTGCCTCTTATTCATTCTATATCATTAGGCCTAAACTAAACCAATTTTTTTTAAAATGTCTTAACTTTATATTAAATAATATTAATATAATTAATTACCTTTAAAGAAGTGTTAGTTAAAGTTAAAGACTTCTAAATTTATTTTTTTTAAAGTAAACTGTAGTTATAATTTACTTATAATTATAATATAAATAAATATATTATATAATAATATATGCTATACTGATTCTGTATCAGAAGTTATCACAGACTTGAGACAGATCATTTTATGCTTAGTTACTTATGGAACTGTCTTGCTTGTATCACTTGTAAACAAATTCCGTCATTATTAACCAAAATGGGTTTATCAGTATATTTAATGACATTTCAGCGTATTATCATTTATCATATTTAAACAAAACTATGAGAGGTGGACGAGCAGCGCTTATAAACATTACTCACTCAATTTTACTCCCGTTGTTTTACTATAGCGCATCTGGCGCAACATTCACAAACAGAAAGTTTTCAGCAGCTATTTTCAAATGCTGTGTTACAGTGTGTTGCGATGAAAATATTTGCGTTTGAGACAATCTGTGTTCTATCAATAAATAAAAATACTTTGATGTACTGTAAGTAACTGTAGTAACATACTTCCTCTCATTAGTGTACATTAATTTGGGACCGGGATTCGGAGGATTGCTGAATATGATTAATAAGAATAAATTACTATAAATTATAAAAATATACTAATACTCATTATAATAATATTATATCATTATAGTTTTATAGTCTATCAAGTTAAGTATTAACTAAATAATTTAAATAATAATATTAATATTTATAAAATGAGTCACAAGTGTACAGTAACAGTGTATTGCACAAAAAATGGATGTTGCGCAAATAGGCACACAAGTTTTTTTTAGAGGGAACATTGTGAACAACTTATGTTATTTTAGTCACAGTCATATCTTTACAAAGTAAAGTAAAGTAGCTACACAACTAAGTTTAACTTAAACTGTTTTAATTTAGAAAAGATTGTAAGGTTATGATTAAAATTGGCCTCATTATTATTATAGTATGGTTTTAGTTTAATAGATGCTAATACTACATTACTGATTACTTTATTTTATTTCTACGTCTCGTCTACTCAGTTTCAGACCTTACTTAAGCTTACTTATTAAGCATTCGCGTAGCATTTCTACTGTGTTGTGCTTTTTTGATGTAGACTATGACTATGTGCAGTTAGATTGGGCCTGACTTTAACTTTAAAAAGGGGTGCGGTGGTCTAAGTAGTAGCGCGCTGGACTACCAAACCGCTGCAAGAACTCAAGTCGCAAGTTTGAGCTGTGGTACTGCTAACCACACAATCCCATGCTCGTTAGTGGTCAATGAAACTTGTGAATGCTGCTTCACTTGCTCCCATGGACCTTCATGGTCTTTAAGGGATCATTTTTTAATATTTTTTTAAAGTCTAAGTCTAAGGTATGAACTTATATATTATATATATTTCGTGAATTTGAATTGTTTATTCCAAAATCATAATGGACCATAACAATTCTTTTAAAATAATTCATAATCATTTTCAATAAATTTATTTTAGCACTATGTCTATGTTTCTACGCCACAAATGTGTAGACTAAATTAAAAACTCTAATTATCTCTACTAGCACTATTAATATAAGTATAAGTCTAAACTTTCAAAGATTGTCATTGTGAACTTGCGTTTAAATTAGTTAATTATAGATTTTTATTCAACTACCATAAAATTGTAAAAATATAATAATATTTAGGCCTATATTAATTTGAAGTCGCAGGCTATTCACACTAACATTTGAAATCCATAATAAAATTGGTTGTAAATTATTACTGTAACATTCTCATTTCTGTAATAGAAATATAATTTGTTATGTAGACTTGTTCACTTAGTTGTATTTTTTTGTTATCAGTTAATGAAGATGAAGGAAATAGCTTATAGTGTAAGTCACTAACTAGTCATAAAGTCTTAATCTATAATGGACTTAAAAACTGGGTTTTAAATTTCAGTCTTAGTTATTAACTTAACAGTAGTTGTATGAATCGGCTATAATTTATTTTAGGATTAGGCATGCTAATAAATGTATCTTCTGACCAAATTTAACCAATTAATTATGGATTAATTAATTATTAATAATTTTAATCAATTAAAACTAATTTGATCAATTAAAATTTAAGTAAATGTTTTTAATATTTTTTTTCAATTCATGAATTATTTATATATTTTTTGTTACTTACATACTTTTCCCTCGTATTATTATTTATTTAGACATGCATACATAAACAAAAAGGTTTTTCTTCCTTATTTCTTGCATTGCATGACAAATTTCCCGTGGTACATCACAAAATTTGGAAGCCAGGAAATTACAGCGGCTTAAACTGATTTTGCAAAATAATGAATTGCGACTTAACAGAAGCTATATATGCACTATATCAAATATAATTAATCAATTAAGTTTTTCCCATTTAATCCCAACACATTTTTTTAATCGTTACCAGCCCTAGTTTATACTTTTAATTCTGCTGACCGATCCATTTGTCAAGGTCGTAAAACAAGTAGGGGGGCTAGGGGGGAAATATGTCCTTGGGCATTAAGGTAAAAAAGTACCAAAATTATGCTTTCATGGTTATAATACAATAAGTGAACAAGGGCAAAACATCAATTTAGTGCAGCATTGCAATTTTAGTTTTTTTCCCTTGCTCAAAATCCTAGCCATGTAGTATTATTTCATAAGCCAGACTTGAACTTAAAATGAAAATACAAAGTTGATTTACTGTGCATTGTATGGTTAGAAATTGATTGGTGTAGTCATTATTTGCAATTCTCAAAAAATTTAAGCCGGCTTTAATATGATATCAATTAGTGTAGATTTTTTTTTTTTTTGAAGGGTAATTAGGTCCATTGCTGTATTGTTTATTAATAAACAAAACATGAATAAATAATTTTAATTCGGCATGTTTTTTTATCTGAGTTATTACTTAAACCAGTTTTTCTCAATCTGTGTGTTGTGAAAGATTTCCAGGCCTGGAAAAAAATTTAAATTGCTAGGGTTCTGAGCTTATGAAATTTTAAAATAAAGCAAAACAAAATGTTATAAAAATAAATCAACAACGAAACAGTAATCACATGTGTTTTGCGTGGGCCAGGACATTAGATTTGGTTGGCGTCTTTGTACGCCATTTTCTTTTTTCATTCTTTCTAGGGTGTAGTTGGCTTGAAATTTTTCATTGAGTGTCGCAAAAATTTTCCAATATTCTTAGTGTGTCCAAAAAGTTTGAGAAACACTGACTTAGACTTTGAAATAAATCAGTCGTTCAAATCTGCCTTCAGCTTATCATTCAACGTTTTAAATCATTTAACATGGCTTGTTTACATTGCCATTAGCCATTGTCATTTTTTCATATGAGGAAAAGCATTAATTTTCAATTAATATAACACAAATGTAAAGGATAAGAATAACAAATAATTTCTTTCACTCGGTTGTAAAAGTTATATTTTGATGTTGTTAGGTAGTCTTGGTCAATTTTTTGTAGTCTGAACTGCATAACATGAGAATCAGTACAAGAGAAAGGTGTAAAAAAAAAGGTCAAAGTTCATGTGAGACTTGTGGCATTATCATGTATGTGTGATATGTTTCTAGGGTCATTATGAATAAAGAATGATAGATCACTTTCAAATATTTTTTATTACAGAAGAGAAAACATAGTGTGAAAATGTGGCTTAATTTATTATTGGATAATATTCTATGATCATCTCTAAATAAAGGTTTTACAAATTATAGATTTCAGCTTATTTTAGGAGTGTTATAACTGCTTGTTTTGTTTTTTTAAAGAATGAATATAATAGTTTTTTTGTTGTTTTTTCCCTAGGTTCTGTTAGCAACTTTTTTTTGTTGTCCCAAGCTTTGAGGCTGCTGGTGAAAGACACTCAAACAGCCATTAACTTCCCTGAAATTTGAAGTTATGTGGCAAGGTGCTCACTAATGCAACAGAAGGAAAATGATGCTGACAATATATGATATCAATGCCTTAGATCCTCCTCATCCAGTTTTAAATGCCATTCACTTACTGCTCTTTGTTCTTCAGTCCTATCACTTAAATTGCAATTCTGCATATTCACCACAAGATTTTTTAATCAAAAGCTAATGCTAATGAATTGATAGGTGTGATTTGTTGGCATTATCATAATTAAAAGTTTTATGAAGTTCTTGGTTAATTGTGCTTAAAATGCCTAATAAAACACAGTTAAATGGGGTGTGTCGCCAAAATATAACTCCTAAAAGATTGTACAGTGGGGGAGTGAGAGGCTGCGCCTCGACATGTGTTATTGGCCTCATTGGATTTATTTGTGGTGTACTCTTAGTTAATTGGTGCAAAGTTGGGGTGCTTTCTAAGTGTGGAGTAGAAGGCATGTGCTGCAAGGAAATTCGTCTAGGCATGTCAGCTGTTGAAAGTCTTGAAGATTCACACGAGGCACTGGATGACACAGCTGAATTGGATAAAGATAATTTTATTTTTGTAGGAATCATGACAGCTAAAAAATTCATTGACAACCGCGGTCTGGCATCTCACAGAACTTGGGCTAGCAACATCAATGGGAAAGTGATGTTTTTTTCTAGCGAAGGGTCCACCTCAAGTTATGGGGTTCCTGTTGTTGCTCTCAATGGTGTGGATGACCACTACCCACCACAGAAGAAATCCTTCATGATGTTAAAATATATGTATGACCATTTTCTAGATAAATATGAATGGTTCATGCGTGCTGATGATGATGTTTTTATCAAAGGTGATAGACTGGATGAGTTTCTGCGGGGCATCAACAGTTCTCAAGCCTTGTTTATTGGCCAGGCTGGTACTGGCAAGGCAGATGAGTTAGGAAAGTTGGCATTACAAGCAGAGGAAAATTTCTGCATGGGTGGCCCTGGAATGATATTTAGTAGAGAAACCTTGAGAAGAATGGCTCCACATATTAGTTATTGCTTACAACACCTTTATACAACACATGAAGATGTTGAGATAGGGAGATGTGTACGCAAGTTTGCTGGTATCCAGTGTACTTGGTCTTATGAGGTAAGTCTTTATTTTTGTATCATAATTAACCACATGGATCATCTGTTGTGATTTCCTGTTGTGATTTAATTTGATTGTGTCTGTCTAGCTGTGCCCCAGGAAGGAGCATAGACAACTGTTTACTGTAACTAAATGGCTAGGGACACAATAACATAACTTATGTTGGAAAATTAGAAATGGCCATCCATATGTTAATTTTGGGGCATGGACAATATTATTTATGTTCTCAACATAAATGTGAATATCCTTTAACCCAGAATAGATTTATTGCTGGACTCAGAGAGTAGCACTTCAGAATTAACTTAACTGGGATTCATTCGATTTTTTTAGTAATAAATAATGAAAAAGGAAGAATGCAATCAATACAGCTACTGTTATTTGTGGCATTTCCCAATAAGAACATTCAGTGTTCAACAAGCATATTTTAGTATTAAAACTTCAAAATGATACTAGTTTATATGTGCATGGTCACAATATGGTGCCATCTAAGTTAATTTGGCAAAGCACCAGTGCTATCTTAGTTTATATGTAATTGGTGCCATCTAAGTTATTTGTGAAAGGAATAGGGTGGGATTCCTCACTAATTCTCACATTGTTATAACTCTCTGCACTTTCATATATTTTCTGAATTTTTTTTAAATTAAAAAAGTACTTTCCATAGAGGCTTCTGGGGTCTATGGTCTGTGTCTGCTTTATTGCTAAGCGCCTTTCATACTTTTTGTTTTTGCTTTGTTTTCCATATTATGGTCTGCGTTCATCCTTTTCAAACTATTCTTTTCATTTCCCAAGAATGTCTTCTATGGAATAAATTAGTTTAGCTGTTTGCCCTCAACTGGTAGTTAGATTCTTTGTTCCTCAGAATTCAGAGATTCTTTTATTTAAAGATGTTTGTTTTGCCATTTTCCTTCCGCTTCTACGGCCGGCTACCACTACATTATTGTGAAGTGTTCGCTTGTCATTTCTAAGCATATTCACTGTGACGTCTTTGGGGGCGGTAACATTTTTTTTAAAAAAATCTTTATCTAAGTCATTTTTTAAATTGGTTTGGCGTGATTTAGTGTTAGCGCTGCAATTTTTATATCCTCTTTTATGTATGTCCTTACTAGTAGCTTATCCGTGTGTGTGTGTGTGGAAAGGGGGGGGGGGGTAACAAGGCATAATACTGGGTTTCATGCTCTTATACTTATTTATTTGAAGTGAATCCATTTCTACCTCTTATGGGGTTTCTTTTTGTTGCATTGAAGCAAATCGATTTTTAAGGGTTACTTGCAAGTCCTTATTTTCTGTGTGTTTGTGTTTATTGGCAGATTGCGAAAATTACTGTTTGTAAAAACTTGGAAGCCATGTATTAATAAACTGTTTAACGTCCACACCTTTGCGGTACGCTGTTCTTGTGGCAGTGTACTCCAGTGTGCCGGGCTGCGCGGTACCCTGTTCTTGTGGCAGTGTACTCTGTTGTGCCTGTATGCCCAGTACCCTGTTCTTGTGGCAGTGTACTCTGTTGTGCCTGTATGCCCAGTACCCTGTTCTTGTGGCAGTGTACTCTGGTGTGCCTGTATGCCCAGTACCCTGTTCTTGTGGCAGTGTACTCTAGTGTGCCTGTATGCCCAGTACCCTGTTCTTGTGGCAGTGTATTCTGGTGTGCCGGGCTGCGATGTACCCTGTTCTTGTGGCAGTGTACTCTGGTGTGCCTGTCTGCCCAGTACCCTGTTCTTGTGGCAGTGTACTCTGCCGTGGCGGGCTGATGGATGTCCACTAGTTTGTGGTGGTCGGCTGGTGCATGTAATGTAGATATGCCATGATTGTCATGGAAGTGACTGAGTTCAGTCAAACTTGTAATTCTCCATTGTTGTCCTCCTCTGAGTGTTGTCCCCCGTTGTGATGGCGCCCATGGCTAGAAAATTGTGTTGGAAAAAACGTTTTATCGTGTACACCAGCGGACAGGGATGGTGCCGATTTTTTTTAATGTCAGTCTCAAGACTCGGGTCTCAACGTACACGCCGTCAAGTTTCTTGACACGACATTCTTCTACCATTACCCGAGACGCGAGTGGTACGAGTACGCATCCTTGCGTGTTGATTGGATTGGAAAGTTGTGGGCTCAACTCGTCAGCCATATTGTGATGGCGGGACGAGTTCGCAGACAATGGGGGCAAACTATGCAGACATCTCCCGGTGATGTGGAATGGTAAACATGTGCCGCTGCACCGGAAGTCGTAAGCCTGAGACGTTCTAAAGACGTGGAGTCTCCGTGCATAGTCACCCAATTCTTCATACCAAGTGTCTACCTAGTTTTTTTTTTTAATATGCGGGGAAAGCATATGGGAACAGACGGCCTACTCCTGGCTTAAAACGAAAATTCGTCCACATGTGATGACATCACGTCAGTAAAAAAATATTTAAAAACAAAGCCGGGGGGAGGGGGAAAACATGTCTTGTGCTGTTAGAAATTACTATGACTTTCAATATATTTCAACTGTAGCGTCGTCGGCAAAAAAAAAAATAATGGGGTGGGGGTGAAAACTGATTTAGTGCTTCCAGAAAAGAACATGACACCGAATAATGTTACAATTCCACAACTTGTATTTTTCTTGTTATTAACATTGGTGATTAGGTTTTTTCCCCTTCATCTTCTTCAGACAAAGATCATTTTACTGGCTCAAATTAGAGAGAGAGGGAGAGAGAGGGGGGATACGAAGTTTAAACATTTTGATCTTGCATTACCCAAAGTTTTAAAAAATAAATGTATTTTTAGTTTCAAATTTATTAAATATGTCTATTTCAAAAGAATCATTAATTAATTTATTTTTTAACAATTTACCAACTCATAAATCTCATAAATCATAAATGTAATGTGAACATCATCCTATAAACTCAACAGACGTTCAACACTTGTCACGTGACAACTTCACACACAATAAACGATGTCCTTGTCATAAACTCAAACATTCCATGGTCTTAACTGTATTTTTTCTCCAAAGTTACTCAAAATGGACATCAATAAAATGATACATATTCTGCCCCCCCCCCCGGTCCCTATGCATCTGTGGGGCCGTCCATCATTGACCTCACGCACCTATTGGGGGGGGGGGAGAAGTCACACTTGTGGGAGTGTGTTTAAGAACTGTGACGTCACATCAAAATGCGCAAATTTATATAATAAAAGTTGCACTTTGATTGCTTACAACAGGGATGCCCAAAGTCCGGCCCGCGGGCCAAAAGCGGCCCGCGAAGCAATTTTTACTGGCCCGCGACCTCATCTGAAATAATTAACTAACTAACGTATTATTTTTTAGCAACAATAAATATAAGAAAAGTCGACAAGTTTTACCGTTTTGATAACGTCAAAGGATGGCAAAAGTCGATAACATTATATTGTTTACCAATTACTAGACTTCAGTCTTAAAGACTGACATGGGAACAAATGTATTTTGTTCTGTTTGTTCTGCTGTCTGTAACGTTAAATAACCAAGTAAACGATCTATTTATTTATTGCTGATGGCTATTGCCATGACTCGTGAGCACAGTTGACTAGCAAAACTTAAAGTCAGCTTAGTCAGGCTGGCAAAGTTTTTAAACTTCACTGTAAACTTCACACATAAAGAAGTTCTTTGTACTAAACACCTTTCATGTGATCGTGTCCTTAAGCAAGTGATAAAGGATATGATCTCTATTTGCTCTAAAACCGTGTTTCACAGCCAGTTTTAGCAGTGTCTTCTTGACATCCAGAGAGAATACAAAGATGTTATGTATGACAATGATATAAGATGGTTTAGTCGGGGGACAGCACTTCAGCGCGTCTACACATTAAAAAAGAAATTGGGCAGTACATGGAAGATAAGGAAAAACCATTTCCAGAACTATCTGATGCTTGTCTTGCATAGTTTGCATTATCGGTTGATGTGAAAAGACATATAAACCTTCTTAACACAATTCTCCAAGGGCACAATGCAGTGGTAAGCCAATTATATTCACATATCAAGGACTTTGGGAACAAGCTGCAACTTTTTCAAANAATAATTAATTAACTAACGTATTATTTTTTAGCAACATTAAATATAAGAAAAGTCGACAAGTTTTACCGTTTTGATAACGTCAAAGGATGGCAAAAGTCGATAACATTGTATTGTTTACCAATTACTAGACTTCAGTCTTAAAGACTGACAAGGGGAACAAATGTATTTGGTTCTGTTTGTTCTGCTGTCTGTGACGTTAAATAACCAAGTAAACGATATATTTATTTATTGCTGATGGCTATCGCCATGACTCGTGAGCACAGTTGACTAGCAAAACTTGTCTGTAACAAAGTCAGCTTAGTCAGGCTGGCAAAGTTTTTAAACTTCACTGTAAACTTCACACATAAAGAAGTTCTTTGTACTAAACACCTTTCATGTGATCGTGTCCTTAAGCAAGTGATAAAGGATATGATCTCTATTTGCTCTAAAACCCTGTTTCACAGCCAATTTTAGCAGTGTCTTCTTGACATCCAGAGAAAATACAAAGCTGTTATGTATGACAATGATATAAGATGGTTTAGTCGGGGGGGCAGCACTTCAGCGGGGGGGACAGCACTTCAGCGCGTCTACACATTAAAAAAGAAATTGGGCAGTACATGGAAGATAAGGAAAAACCATTTCCAGAACTATCTGATGCTTGTCTTGCATAGTTTGCATTATCGGTTGAAGTGAAAAGACATATTAACCTGCTTAACACAATTCTCCAAGGGCACAATGCAGTGGTAAGCCAATTATATTCACTTATCAAGGACTTTGGGAACAAGCTGCAACTTTTTCAAAGTGAACTGCAATGAACAAATGCAGTCTAATACCACACATTTGCCCTCACTGCAGGAAATCATGACAAGTTTACCAGAAAGAAGCTTTAATTGGCAAATGCATAGGTATGATGCAGATATCACATCCTTGGCTGATGAATTTCAAAGACGCTTTCATGACTTAATAACTATTAAAAAGATAAACATGGTTGTTTTTGTTGAATCTTCATATTTCTCTTTAGATTTTGATAATACTGCGGCAATCTGCAGCGGGAATTCCTTGAGCTGCAAACTGATGCTGAATGTCGCAGCAGACAATTTCTTCTCTTTAACTTTTAGAGTGAGCTTAATGGTTAAAGAGAGATTAAAAGGAATTCGAACATTTGTTTAAAATAATGCTTAGCTTGTTTGGCTCGACATACTTGTGTAAGCAGACATTTTCAGTTATGAATTTTAACAAGATCTGTGTGAGGACGAGAATAAGTGACTCTCAACTGCGTGATATCATACATATCAAAACCATGGCATTGAGCCTGACCTCACCACTTACTGCATTCAAGATCTCAGTTTCACCATTCACATTAAAATTTTACAATAAAACTCATCATGCTATGTCATTTTTTATAATATTATTTTAACCCGGCCCGCGAATATCTTTGCATAAAGGAATATGGCCCACCATGCAAAAAGTTTGGGCATCCCTGGCTTACAATTTATATAATTTTTTTTTAAAGGGCTTCAAGCGTGTTGTGCTATTAAAGTGCAGTCTTACACTGAATACATACTTAAATAAAAATAAAAGTGATTTGAAACGTGCTTATTTTCTACTAGATTTAAGGACAGCCCCTCCACATAGATTTGTTCCCTGAATCCCACGCCCTAAATTTGACAAGATTACGTCATCATTATTTTGTCCTTACAGGGTCGCGTCATCGTTTTTTGTGTCACTACAGGATGCGCCTTCATCCCCATCCTACTTCAGCTTGATCATCATCAGTCACACCCTGCACCGCCATCATCACCACAATTAAAAAGAAACAACTCGTTCACACCTTCCATCGCGCTTTTGCTTTTGGGGCGTAGGCAACACAGCGATAATTACATTTTTACCAAACGGCCACCACTAGTACCAAGAGAACAGATATTTTGAGTAGGTTGGTAATGCAGCGACCACTAAAGAATCGTACCAAGAAACAGTGGCGTAGCTAAGGGAAGGGGTCCAAATTTGAAAGTCCCCCCCTCAAATGTGTGTCTGAACATTTTTTTTTTACATTTAATACTATGTACAAGATGACCCACGGCGTAACATGCGCCGCAGACTTGCTCATCATAAATAGTGCAAAGAACGCGTGTGGGGGGGGGGGTTAAGTGAACGGACAGCAGCATGAAGTAATACACAGCGGTTGTTGTTACCTGCCCCCCCCCGCCCTTTACTACCATCACTTGCCAACCATAAACTGCGATTTTCCGACTCTAGTGTTAATCATGTTCGCAAAAATTGGGAAAAGAACAAGCAGAAAAGCTCCTAATTTTGTTTTAAAATTGTCCCATCTGGGAATTAAACCCAGGAGTTTCCGCGTCCTAGGCGGGCGTGATAACCACTACACTACGAATTGTGTATTCTGTGAGGAAAAAACGCAATAAACGCAAGAAGCATTGTTGCTACAACCCCCTCCCCCCACACCTTTTTTTCTTTTCATCGCACTCCGCTTGCCCACTGTGATCTTTCTCCCCGGGGGGGGGGGATCATTCGTCATGCTCATTTGCACATGGTCGTTTACTTGCATTATATATTATGCCATCTATCAAAATGATGGGGACCCCAAAGAGGCCAAGCCCTCGGGCCCCCAATCCCTAGCTACGCCGTTGCAAAGAAAACTGAGATATTTTGGGTGGGATAAGCCTTCGTGTAGTTAAACAACTGTCAATCCATGGGGCTGGTAATGTCATCCTCAAAGCAACTATTAAATAGACCAAAGTTTTCATGTGGGCCACCGGTGTATAACTTGAAGAAAGAAAATATCTCCATTCATTTGACGCATTGTTCCGTGTGTGTCATCCACTCCAGAGAAGAGCGTCAATCGATGGGGAAAGTTTAAATGAACTATTTTGTTTAGTACTCAATATAATTGTTTTATTTTTGTAGGTAGCGAATTGGAGAAAGCTGACAATTGGTGAGCTGCCTTGTCTTTCCCTTTTGTCAGAAATGTATTCGCAAATCCCCGTGTTTATACAGTCAAAATTACAAAGCGTAACGTAACGCCCCCCTTTTTTTATTCTTTATTGTAAAGCCATTAAACTCTGTCCTAAATAGTTTCTGAATGTCGAGAGGACGACACTCAAGAGTGGTAAAGAGTGGGATGGGGCAGAATGCTATTCCTTTATTTGAAATGATCTTTCACCAGCGATTGGCCCTGCTAGCATGCATTGAATAACAACTAGTCTACTTTGTGTAGAGCTTTCCAGGCGTTTAAATTTGACAACACGTAGATTACTGGTACGCTGTGATCTTAACAAGAGTTTTTGTATATGACTGTTAATAATACCCCTTCATTTTTATCTTTTTGAATATCCCTGTTTCTTTACATCTAATAATCAGGACCTGTTTTAGGCATAGCCTAGGGCCTCCAATTAGTCTCACCATTAGTGGGCGCCTCTCACAATAATCTTTCCATATTTATTTTTATTTTTCTATTTCATTTAGGGCCAATAAATTCACTTCGCCTAGGGCCTCGAACTATGGCGGATTTAGGGGTGGTGACTGAACGGGCTAAAGCCACAGGCCCCCGATAATTTAGGGGACCCAAACTTATTATATTTTATAATAAAGTGGAAAATATCATAAATTAATTAAATATCATCTATTAATCTGATAGCTATTCAGACCCAATAGTCTTTATTATTGAAAAACCTGATTTGTTTGACTCAATAATAGAAAATATTAAAGAATATTTTTTTTGTATTAGGGCTGTGGAACTCAAAGGTTAATTTATCGATTAATCGTTAAAATATTTACCGATTAAATAGTGATTAAAATAATTTTTATCATTAATAACAATTGATTAAAATTTAAGAATTTTTCAATTAAAAAAAAAAATTAATAATATAATAACCCAGATAACGGGATCTCTTTAGCTGAGGAACATAGTACATTATAGCAGTTTAAAAAGTTCAAAATATTATTTTTCTATGTTTATGAGACTGGGGAAATAACTCAATAAAATAAAAAATGTCAATTACCTGTTTTTGTTACTACCCTTGACGTGTTTTGCTTCAATCGAAATTAACAATTAATTCATGAAATTAATCGTTAATTTTTCAAAAGATAACAATTTAATTTAAATTTATTGTTACCTCATCTAGTTTACATTTAAAATAAAAAAATACAATTTCCGTCAAGCTCTTCTGGTCTTATGGAAGTGTGTTGGCTTGTCGTGCATGCGATGTTGGGATCGACCCCCAGTTATGGAATAATTTTTTGTTGTTATCTTTTTACATTCAATATTAGTATGCCGGCTAACAATTAAAGCAGTTGTTTCTTCGTGTTCATTTTTTTACCATGAATAATATTTTTGGCTGGGAAGGCCGTTCCTGTAGTACAGGCAAAGCTTGAGCAAGGAATAAAATACAAAATACACATACTAATTGTGCAAGAAGACAATAAAATTGAGCTTTATTTATAAACTAACACTACGGTAGACGTTTCGGCTAATGCTTTCATCAGTATAATAACACGAAATACGTACTGACATAAGTCTTAAAACATATTATATCATAAAATGTATATGTAAAATGAAAAGAAAGGAAAAACAAAAATAAACAGGGACACAGGATATAGGAAAAAAGGAGAAAGTTGAAGTATCTAAAGTTACAGTGAAAACCACAACGGGAAAACTATTTTGCAGTTAGGTAAAATTATGAATTTTATTAATTCCATATGGAGCCAACGTACCAAATCGTTTTATGAGTTTAATTTTCATGTGGATCCTATCATGGGTATTGGTTGCATATAAAATACCAGTTACTGCAATATCGGAAATGCCGTCATGGTAATCACTTAAAATGTTTAGACACAGGACATTGAGCCTCTTTATTTATATTATACAGGTGTTCTCTAAACCGATATCCAAGACGACGACCTGTCTCACCCACGTACATTTTATTACACCTCTTGCAAAGAATTGCACAAATCACGTCGCGACTTGTGCAAGTGAATCCATCCTTTATTATGAACTTTTCAAGAAGGAAAGAAATGTTGTCAATTTCAACCACATATGGACATGTATTGCAACGGTTTCGGTTGCAACCTTTTGTTCCAATATGTGCTTTCATTGTGGGAAGGCGACTCATTACAATTATGTCTCTGGGGCTTCCGTCTCTCCGGAAAGCGAAAAGAGGTTTTTGGAAGACCTGCTGAGTTAGAGGTTCAGCCATAAGGATTGGTCGGTTTTTGAGAATCACCTCGCGGGCTTTAAAATTATGAGGATGAAAAGTTAAAATAAATTTGGATCGATGACATTGATCATAAACAGATGATGAAAACGTTGCCTGTCTGGTCATGCCTTTAATTCTTTTGACGGCGGATATTAAAACTGTTTCCAGGTATGACCTCCTAAAAAAAAAAATCAGCATTTCATTACTTTTCTCCAAAAACTGCCTCATCACTGCTGAGTCTTCAAGTCTCAATAATATATTGAGCAAGGAACCAATAGACTATTTAGTTACAGTCTTATATTAGTTGCGATCTATCATTTTATTTAAAGGAGCGCTGGCTGGATAGGGCCCCGTTTGAATTGTAGCCTGGGCCCCCGTTTAGTCTTAATCCGCCCCTGGCATCCAATTCCCTTAGGTCGGCTTGTAATAATGTTTCAATGTGATACTGATAATACATTTCTGATTAATTTCGTACACATTACTTGTTGGAATTAAGATGAATAAGTTGAGATCAATTAGAAAAGTCTCTCAGTTTGTAAAATAAATATATATTTTTAAAAATAATGAAGCCATAACTTGAACATAGGGAGTTGATTGAAGATTTTGTCATATAGACCGCTCAGTTAAAAATTCTCCGTCTATGTAAAAAGCACATCGGTTAGTTAAATATTAAGACATGCAAAGATGGACACTTCAAACCAACTTAAAACATCGCGTTTTAAAAAGGTCGGTACTTTGACCAAACATCATAGCAATGAAGCAGTTCGATTTAACACAAAAAAATGAATTTTAGGAAATATTAGAAAAATCCCCCGGAAAACCATCAATATTTTGGTAGATTACTATATTTGCGACTTTTTTCCAGACCACACATACACACAACAGCATAGGAATGAAGCAGCAATCTAACATTCAAATTACAGAAACCCATCTTATTAACAATTCTGTCAGAGAAGTATAGCCCTCTTTCCACATCCATTCACAATGTTGTCAAGGAAAAGACATATAAATAGAAATGGTTACGTCACATACTTTTTGTCTGCACTCGTCAGCTACTCGTGCGTGACAAAGTTATAAACCCACACGTTATGGTACAAAAAATGACTCGGCTTGACATGCGCCAAATACCCCATGGGCCTACCTCCTGGCATTAATTTGGCCCACTCCTTGTTGGGGCGTGATGAATGTTGAGATTGCTTTATCATACATAGTAGTGTATTGTACTATTTGACTTTTTACCCGGATGGGCCTTTAAAGGTTGTTGAGTGTCATAAGTCTAGATTATAACCACATTCTGAATGCGAGATTGATTCGAGTGTTATATTATTTGAAGAATGATTGAAGTCTAGATTATAACCACAGCCTGAATGCGAGATTGATTCGAGTGTTATATTTTTTGAAGAATGATTGAAGTCTAGATTATAACCACAGCCTGAATGCGAGATTGATTCGAGTGTTATATTACTTGAAGAATGATTGAAGTCTAGATTATAACCACATTCTGAATGCGAGATTGATTCGAGTGTTATATTATTTGAAGAATGATTGAAGTCTAAATTATAACCACATTCTGAATGCGAGATTGATTCGAGTGTTATATTATTTAAATAACGAAGGTATCATGACTGCCATCGCTCAATTATTTATTTGTGTCCAGTGCCACACAGCCCGGGCCTCGTGCCTGACCAGCGCATCTATTGAGCTGTTTGGCTCTCGATTGGCTTCTCGTCATCAGTTTCACAACATCCACAAATGTTAAAAAAGATGACGAGAGCCCACCTCCTCCACAAGATTGACGGAAGGTGACATTTCAATAGGGTGTGAGCACAAATTCTAAGGGTGACAGAGTGTCCCTTGACATTTAAATGAACATCAAATATAATGCAAAGGATAATTATAAAGTCTTCCTACAATTCTCTCCTTTACCTACAAGTCCCATGTGTTCATTAAATATGTTGCGTTAAGTTTTAGTGTATTTTTATTTCCAAAACATAAAATGCACGCTTAACTCTCCAGATGACGAAGAACAATTGATAGAGTTGCTCTTCGTCAAATGGTTTTTGGGTGTAGTGTTGATAGCACATGGGATACCTGAATATGAACAAAGTTGTTTCAGAGCAAACAATGATCTTAAGACTTGTGAGAATATCTTTATGACAATCTTTAGAACTGACCCCCTCTCCCAAATGTATGGTTGACAGTACAAAGGACTTCCCTAACACCAAAACCCCAAAACTTGTGAGAATATCTTTATATTTATATTTTATATGACAACACAATCTTTACACCGACCACCCACTCCTCCCCCCCCCCGGCCACACACACCCAATGTATGTTTGACAGTAAAAGGGGCTACCCTAACCTAAAGAACTTGTAAGAATAAAATATTTATATGACAACACGATCTTCACAAATGTCCCCCCCCCCCACACACACACAGTTTGTTTGACAATACATTGGCTACCCTAACGTCAAAACTTGTAAAAACGTCTTTATATGACAACACAATATTCACACCTGATCACCCCCACCCCTATGTATGTTTGACAGTACAAGCCGCCCCCCTACTGCGGGGCGAAAACACCCGGATGTAAGAGAAGAAAATAAAGGGCTCGATCAAAGTACCGGTCTCGGCCAGAATAGTTCCGGATATATATTCTGGTCAGAGGTTTAATCTAGCCTATTAACCGCTATTACAAAAGTTTATGATGATTTTTTAAATCATTAAACTTACTTAATATAAGTGTGTTAAGCAGCGTCCTTTGAAAATAGCGGGATAAAAAATAAAAGAATATCGTCACACCAAACATTAAACAAGACGTTCACTAATATAGTTTAGGCGTCAACCAATCTTGAGTTTATATGATTCCTCAGCCATTAAATGGGCGTGTTGTGCATGTATATACTGAATATGAAGTTTCGGGCCCAGTAAATGTAATCGGCATTCATGCCCTACTTAACGGTGGCATTGAGCCGTCGTCTATTGAAATTCTAAGGCCATTGAAACTTGAAACTTTCTACATATGCAGCCAACTAAAATGGTGACGTAGCGCTTGGTTTTATAGATTTCCTCTGGAGAGTCTTCTATGGACAGCCAAATATAATGGTGAAGTAGCGCTTGGTTTTATAGATCTCCCCTGGAGTATTCCATTGACAGCCAAATATAATGGTGAAGTAACGCTTGGTTTTATAGATCTCCCCTGGAGTATTCCATTGACACCCAAATATAATGGTGATGTAGCGCTTGGTTTTATAGATCTCCCCTGGAGAGTCTTCTATAGACAGCCAAATATAATGGTGAATTAGCGCTTGCTTTTTAACTTTATATCTCCACTGGAGATATATTGGAGGCATGAAGCACACCCGAACCCCCTCTTTTACGTCTCACTCCCTTATTAAAGTTGTAATAGAAGACCGTGGTTATCACTTAACTCAGTGCTTCTCAAAGTGGACAAAGGCTTCTGGAATTGTGCTGCTCACGAGGCTTGTGTGTGACCAACACTTTCTTCAAGTGCAAGGATATACATCAAGTATCTTGGAGACACCCTCGATCCCACCAATGGCACCAGCTGGACCTCATTATCACCAGGCGTGCACAACTAGCTAGCGTCCTACTCACTCGCAGCTATCACAGTGCCGACTGTGACACGGATCATTCCCTTGTCGCCAGCAAAGTACGAATAATGAGGAAAAACTCGTACCACACAAAGAAAAAGGGAAGTCCACGCATCAATACCTCCTGCATGAAAGACCCTGCGATAGCGCAGCTGTTCAAAGACAAGGTGAAGGAAAGTCTCTCAAAGATGTCCCCATGCGTCACCATTGACTCCAAATGGACGCAACTGAGAGACACAATCTATACATCCGCAATACAAGCCTTTGGCAAAAAATCTCACAAAAACACGGACTGGTTTGATGAACATTGGGACGAGATGAAACCCGTCACTGAAGCAAAAAGGAAAGCTCTTATGGCTTACAAGGAAAAGCCTACACCTGACAATTTGCATGCTTTAAAAACAGCTAAGTCACTTGCCCAAAAGGTTGCACGTAAATGTGTCAATACCTACTGGCTTAAGCTCTGTTCCAGTATACAATCAGCTGCAGACATGGGCAATGCAAAAGTCATGTACGAAAACATCAAAAAGGCAACGGGCCCCTTGACGTCAAAAGCTGCTCCCCTAAAGTCCAAAAATGGAGAAATTATTCAAGACCAGGCAGCACAGCTAAAACGGTGGGTTGAGCATTATCTGGAATTGTATTCAACAGTTACCACAGTCTCCAGCACCGCTCTAGATGACATCCCAGATATGCCACTCATGGAAGAACTTGATGTCGTGCCCACACAGGAAGAGCTGAGCAAAGCAATTGACAGTCTAGCTTGTGGAAAAGCGCCTGGGAATGATGGAATACCACCAGAGGTTCTAAAGAGTGGCAAGACAGCTTTACTCCAACCATTGCACGAGATTCTGTCCCTCTGCTGGGAACAGGGCTACATCCCCCAAGACCTAAAGGATGCAAATATAGTGACACTATATAAAAACAAAGGTGATAGGAGTGATTGCAATAATTATCGCGGCATTTCACTCCTTAGTATTGTAGGAAAGACCTTTGCCCGCGTTATACTAAAACGTTTACAAAGCCTAGCATCCCGCGTCTATCCAGAATCTCAGTGTGGTTTCCGGTCCGGTCGGTCTACCATAGACATGGTGTTCTCCATACGACAGCTCCAGGAAAAATGCAGAGAGCAGCAGATGCCACTATACATTGCATTTGTGGACCTTACAAAAGCCTTCGACTTAGTCAGTCGCAACGGGCTATTCCAAATACTGGCAAAAATTGGATGTCCCCCTCACCTACTTGCCATCATCAGACAGTTCCATGAAAATATGCTTGGCACAGTACAGTTCGATGGAGCTAAGTCAGAGGCCTTCCCTGTCAGCAGCGGAGTTAAACAAGGTTGTGTACTCGCACCAACACTCTTCGCAATATTCTTCTCTGTACTTCTTCGATACGCATTCAAGGATAGCAGTGAGGGAATCTGGTTACATACCAGAGCTGATGGAGGACTTTTCAACACTGCCCGCCTCCGAGCCAAGACCAAAACGACGGATGTCCTAATTCGAGAGCTACTATTTGCGGATGATGCGGCACTAACAGCACATACAGAATCTGGTTTGCAACAACTCGTGTCAAGCTTCTCCAATGCCTGCAAAGAATTTGGTCTGCAAATCAGCTTGAAAAAGACAAACATCATGGCCCAAGACACTCGACCTCCTCCTACCATAAATATCGATAATGAAAACTTGGAGGTTGTGGACAGCTTCACCTACTTGGGATCCAAGGTCTCCAATACACTGTCCATTGAAGAAGAAATAAACAGCAGAATTGGCAAGGCAGCCGCAACAATGGCTAAACTAAATAAGCGGGTCTGGCAAAACACCAAGCTAACGGAGAAAACCAAACTGTGCGTCTATCGAGCCTGTGTCATCAGTACACTACTATATGGGAGCGAGACATGGACCACTTATACATCACAAGAGCGTAAGCTTAACAGCTTCCATTTGAGATGCTTGCGCCGCATCCTTGGTATTAAATGGCAAGAAAAAGTGCCTAATAGTGAGGTACTAACGCGTGCCAATACCCAAAGCATGTTCTCAATTCTTAGTGAAAGACGCCTGAGGTGGCTAGGACATGTCAAAAGAATGAGCCCCGGCCGCATCCCGAAGGACCTCCTATATGGTGAACTTGCTTCAGGAAAGAGGGAAACAGGTCGCCCACGCTTGCGATTTAAAGATGTCTGTCAAAGGGACATGAAAGCAGCCAAAATACATACAAGTGACTGGGAGTGTAAGGCAGAAGACCGATCTACGTGGCGCACAGTTGTCAAAGAGGGCGTCATAGTAGCCGAGGAGCGAAGAATGGAGGAGGCTGCAGACAGAAGAGCTAGGAGAAAGGCCAAAACATTTGGAAGCACAGAACTCGTGTGTAAAAACTGTGGCAAAGACTGTCACTCAAGGATAGGACTGCACAGTCACTCGAGGAAATGCAACCCAACCCAACGGTGATGCACCATCGTCTCGCGAGACGGAAGGATGCCGGACACATGTCTCAAAGTGGTGGTCCGTGGGCCATCCGCCGCCGGTCCACAGAAGTTCTCAAAAAAGGACAGAAAAAAAATTTCCTTTCATGGAAAATAGTGCACCGGTCCCTTGTTAAATGGAAAAAATTCCTGCCGGTCCGCCATACTAAAAAGTTTGCACTGACTTAAATCATGTTTAGCTAGCCGCTTGTTACCGTTCATCTGTGTGGTAGCCTCTGGTTAATATTGAAATCTAGATAGCCATTCGTTACCACTTGATTCTTTTTGTGAAGCGTCTTTCTAACTAGTATTTAATTTTTTGGGTAGCCTTTAGTTACCAATTAGTTACCATTAAAATCTCTTTTGGTATCTTTTAGTTAACATGAAAGTCTTCTTGGGTAGCCAATAGTTACCATTAAAGTCTGTTGGGTAGCCAATAGTTACCATTAAAGTCTTTGGGTAGCCAATAGTTACCATTAAAGTATGTTTGGGTAGCAACTAATTACCATTACCATAAGGGTCTTTTAGGGTGACCATCGATATCATATTGTCTGTTTGGGAAGCCCTTTATTATTGTTTTGGTTTGATTTATTGATAGGTTGTAAGTAAAATACATAGTTGAGAACAAACAGAATTTTTAGTTTTAATTATTGAAAATTTAAGATGGCGAGAAAAAGGGTTACGTTAAAAAGCGTTATACCAGCAGGAGCTTAGAGAGTATTGGCTGTATGACCTTAAGGTATGCACTGTTTACCTTTGACCCCGAACATCCCATGGTTATTATTGTCATGTCAAAACAATTGGTTCGCATTACAAACAGATCACTCACTAATCAACCAATTAACTCTGTTTTAATATGAGCTATCATAAATTCAACGTTTATACGGATCCCGACTTTGACAGCTTCTCATAGAATACTAAATCTTTCTCATGCGATCGTAAATAGTTTCTCATAGGGTCCAGGGCTGTTGTTTTTTTTTTATTTAGTCGTTCCGGGCTTGGTCATATATGGTGACATGATATGAGAAATAGTAATTAGTAGTACTATGTCTCTCATAGAGTTTTAGATATCATATATAAGACTCGAATATCTGAGTCCTTGAGCACTTCTTACAAGGTCCTGCTGTGTATCTCATAGTTTGTTTCTCACTGGGCCCTGCACTGTTTCTCATATATTGCTGGTAGTTTCTCATTGGGCCCTGCACTGTTTCTCATATTGCTGGTAGTTTCTCATTGGGCCCTGCACTGTTTCTCATATATTGCTGGTAGTTTCTCATTGGGCCATTGCTGGTAGTTTCTCATTGGGCCCTGCACTGTTTCTCATATATTGCTGGTAGTTTCTCATTGGGCCCTGCACTGTTTCTCATATAGTTCTTGTTGTTTTTTTACAGGGTATCGGAACTTATCCCCCTGAAAATGTCTGTTTTCTCAAAGAATTATGTTGCTCTAAGTTCATGTAAGTTACATAATCATGAAAGTTGTCCATGAAGGGGAAAACGCTGTAACTTTGTTACTTGCTATGCCCTTTAAATTGATAATGTATCACTCTTATTCTTTTTGAGTACATTCTAAATGTGTCAATGATGCAATATAATTTTTTAAAAAACTATGTATATTATGCATTTCGTGGTGTGATACAATTCGTAGCTATGTGTCGTAAAAATCATCATTTTCACTCATCGCTTGACTGGTTGCTTTCTTCACTCTATGGCTGAAACACGACGGCTCGACGGCCTTACAAGCTTTCGTCTTGACTGTTCATTTGAACATATCCAGATTGAATCGTGTTAATTGCTTCGCCGATTGAAAGTTAACTGTGAAGTGAAACATTATGGCGATTAAGTCTTGAAGTTATTTGAGTCACTGATTATTACGCTCAACGTTACTTCAATCGTTTGGCATGAATATATGATGTGATCTGTGATGTCTAAGGTCGAATGGGTTTATAGCTCTGGTGAATGTTCTTATCAGCTCACTTGGGCCAATATTGCACACATTTACTGGACGGTTGATACAGGCAGGAGGGTTCATAATGTACCTGGCCTTGGAGCGTAAACAAGACACGCTCAATAAAAGGCCATTCACATGGTTCAGAAAACATTGCAAAACCCGGCGTCTAAAACAAATTTGGGTTATCACGAGGCGTCTTTCGTCTCAAACTGTTCAAAGCATAAGGAATTAAATAGAAGTTTAGGGTAAAAATAAATAGTACTCGTATAAAAGTCACCAAAAAGACCTCGAGTGTTAACTTCTAACAGTGTTTACTCGGGTGGCTTGCTGCTTTCACCACAGATTAAAAGCGTCAATAATGAAAATTGTGAAATGTTTAACAAACGCTTTTATGAGGAAGCCATTGCCATATTTCAAGTGTGTCTCCCTTTCCCAGTTGCGTGCAGCCGTGAAGAAATTGTGGTTGTATAGTTTACATTATCACAAGACTAACTCTTATCTGAAGACAATTGTTTGACTCACTGAGTGGATGTTCACTTCGTATGGCCCCGCGTTAGGCCACAGTTGCTCCCTGGGTGATATGGGGTTTACTATGGTAACAGGCCGTCCATAAATGACGTCACGCACATTTGTAACGATGTGCGACGGGGGGGGGGTGTTTGAGAAGTGTGACGTCACAAAAAATCTCAACTTGAAATAAAAGTTCCACTTAAATATTTGATTTCTTATAACTTATTTAATGCCGTTTTAAACATGCACGTGTAACGATATTAGGTTGCAACCTTACTCTAAATACATACTTAAGTGACAAAAAAAGTCATTTGAAACATGCTATTTTTCAAATAGAAAATACAGCTTTTATGGGGGGGGGGGCGCGCAAAGCTTTGTTACGTCATATTTGAGGGGGGGTCTAAGATTTTGTGACAAGGGGTGAGGTTATCGAAAAATCGACCAAAATTGCGTGATGTCATTTATGGACGTACCCTAATCCCCGGAAAAGCCAACACCGAGGGCGTTTACTATGGGAATCACTGGGAACCGGAGAAGTCAAACTGCGCGCTGTCTATATGGTAATCACTGGCCCAAGTTATTCACTATGGGAATCTCTTGGAAAGTCAAACTGCACGCGGTCTCTATGGTAATATCTGGCCAAGTTATTCACTGTAGGAATCTTTTGGAAAGTCAAACTGCAACGCGGTCTCTATGGTAATATCTGGCCAAGTTATTCACTGTAGGAATCTTTTGGAAAGTCAAACTGCACGCGGTCTCTATGGTAATAACTGACCAAGTTATTCACTATGGGGATCTCTTGGAAAGTCAATCTGCACGCGGTCTCTATGGTAATCACTGGCCAAGTTATTCACTATGGGAATCTCTTGGAAAGTCAAACTGCACGCGGTCTCTATGGTAATCACTGGCCAAGTCAAACTACGGGCGTTTACTATGGGAATCACTGGGAAAGTCAAACTGCGAAGGAAACCGCGACACATATTTATTACTGTGACGACTTGATTATGCTTTTTTTTTTCAATTTAAATTTTATTATTTGATTAGGGGCGGGGTAGTGAACTTTACAAGTTGCGGTGTCACGTTCTTTATCTTACTTCAGACAACTGACTGATATCTAATTGTATCATAAATAACTTACACAACAGGGAAGTAGTTGCTAAACAGCCAGTGCCGGCCTTAGGCCACTGTAACCCATGCGACCGAAGTGGGCCCCGCACCTTCATAGGCACATCCTATCCATTTCACTTATTATCCTTATCCCTACCCAGAGTCCGGATTTAGACTGGGCCCTGCGCAATCCGATTCACATATTAAGCCGCGTAAGGCCCCGCAATATTTAAGGCCAGCTCTGTACACAACTTTGATTTTGAAAGAAATCAAAGTTGTACTTTCATTGGAAGTCCTACAGTAGTATCAGCCAGTTCAATATTTGAGTTTCATTTTATCCATCTTTTTTTATTTTTAACTCACCAGATCCAATAATGTTTCAAACCAAAACCAATGTTATTTCATCTTTTAAAAATAGAAACCTTTGAACTAACTAGGGCAATCATAGCACTTTTATTTCTTTTCATTCACCCGCTCTACAGTAGACGTTCTTTCATGTATAATCCATTCACTGAATCATGAATAGGGATACTGCATATGTACTTTAATGTAAATTAGGATTTAAATATATTTCTTGATACTTGTAACCATATGCCAATTGGTCTTAATACTCGTTTTAACAACTCGCTAGCTTTCTCCTGACATTGAAATTTAACTAACTTTGATAAACATATATAAAATAAATACTCAATGATAAAATATTGAGGTTTTGGTTATTTAAAATAATATCCTGGTCACTTTTTTCCCTGTATTTTTTAATACTAAGCAAGCGCCCCCCCCCCCCCACACACCAATTATTGGATAGAAACTGTAGTGTCGACAGCCTCTAAAAATCTTACTAGTTATTTAATGCCTCATGGAGCGCTGTTCGTTTTTATCAATAGTATGTCCATATTAATCACGTCACTGTGTTACTTTGATTTACATTCCGTTACCTGAAATTGGCTTACTTTAATTTTAATTCAGACAGTAATTTCGAGAAGTCATCATGAAGATAATGATGTAAGGAAAAGATTTCTTGACTGAACTGATCAAACTTAGGGTGTTAAGTAAATGTCAATAATTAGCGTCTAATTATTTCAACTCCGATAACTGTTTCACAGTACACCCCCTACCCCAACTCACGCAAATATGCTTCACAGTACACCCCCTACCCCAACACACGCAAATATGCTTCACAGTACACCCCCTACCCCAACACACGCAAATATGCTTCACAGTACACCTCCTACCCCAACACACGCAAATATGCTTCACAGTACACCTCCTACCCCAACACATGCAGTACTTATCAAATGTGTCCAGGCCATATGTTGCAGTGTCATGGGGGCTTTTTTCAATCTTTTCTATTTGGATGTTGATCTCTGCCACTGTGCCTCCAAATGGCTCATCTCATTCAGTGGACAATTATTCTTTTCTCTCTGGTAGGAACACCAGGAACCTCACTTCCAAAGTCATTTATTTTAAATCAGATCAGGAGATCAATATTCCTTAAAATCTAAGCCTGTAGTTTGGTGACAGTGACAAGAAAATCTAAGCATGTAGTTTTGTGACAGTGACAAGAAAATCTAAGTCTGTAAATTGGTGACAGTGTCAACATAATATTCTAAGCCTGTAGTTTGGTGACAGTGACAACAAAATCTAAGCCTGTAGTTTGGTGACAGTGACAACAAACTCTAAGCCTGTAGTTTGGTGACAGTGACAACAAAATCTAAGCTTGTAGTTTGGTGACAGTGACAAAAAAATTTAAGCATGTAGTGTTTGGTGACAACAATAAACCCAAACTGCAGGCTTAAATTTTGTAGTCTTGAATCCCTCACTGTAAAACGAGGAGAAGTTCCTTTCACAATTAGCGATACAGATAGCAATTGTTGAAAAAAATATTTTTAAAATTCCAATTTTTGTGCAGAATTTTCCATTCTTTAGTGTTTAAATAAATTTTAATAGATCAAGGGGTCTTTCCCCAATTTTTTTTAATGCAATACCACTTCTTGTAGTATAGGTGCAGCCAAAAAAAACCTGGATCCTTTTTCTTTCAGTATTTAAATTTTCTTTATCATGTCAAACAGTAATTTATTTATTAAATTATTCTTTTAGTTTGTTACATAGTATTATATTGGTATTATACACAAATATTTTCTTGAAAGGATACTCACCTGATCAAAGTGTTCTTTTATAATTCTATCCGTTGATTAAAAACTATTCTCATTGCACTTCTTATTCTAAATATAGAACTACATCTTCTAAATTTTCAGATAAATACCACTAATACCATCATTCAGACTTATTTAAGTTCTACCTTTACTGCCAATTAGAAGCTGTAATTTATTATTGTAATGTACTTTAACTGCTAATATCAAGTTTTTCTAAAAAGTCTAAACACTTTTATTTTTCAGATGCAACAGATCCTTTATCAAAACTACAAAGAAGAAAAGGGTTCTTTTAAAACAACATTAAAAAACAAAGAGGTGCAGAAAGCTGTTTCCCTCCATCCTGTTAAAGATCCTGACTACCAATATCGCATTTACAACTACTTACGATCTGTCAAGATCATGACAGAGCACCAACGAGAAGTTGTCATTCACAGGGATATAGGAAGAATGACGGAACTGATCCAAGATGGCAGGCTCCCATCTGAACCTGGCTTGAGTCAACCTCCAACACTCAAAAAATTTATTCCACTTAATGGAAAAGAAGTCATACCGTGGGATTTTGTTTCTAGGTCCATTTATTCACAAACTAACAACAATCCTCGGCGTGGCATTGATGAGTCTGTGAAAGGTGCTTTAGATGAGCTGGTTAACCAGGTGATCATGAAAGTCAATAAAAATGCCCATCTGCGTGGTAGGACTATAGACTTTAAAGAAATTCAGTACGGGTATTATCGTTTAGATCCAATCAATGGTCCTGATTATGTCTTAGATCTTCTTCTCACGTATAGAAAGTACAGAGGAAGAAAAATGTCTATGAATGTACGAAGACATGCGTATCTACAACAGGCTTTCTTACCTGTCGAGATCAGGGAAGAAGACGGTTTTATTGAGCCCAATAACTCTGGGCTTGGTGCCAAGGTCAAATCTTGGTTTCAGATATTTTCAGGCAACTCTGAATCTCCAGCAGTCATTAGTAAGAGAAGTGAATACATTGACATTGTCATGCCCCTCATGGGCAGGTTCAAGATCTTCCAGAGGTTCATGAACAATTTTGAGGCTGTTGTGATGAAACCCAGGGAGAACGCCCGCCTTGTTTTAGTGCTGTATAAATCCAAGGATGAACCTGATGCTCACAGGCTATCACTTGACTTGGTTCAGTTTTATCAGGAGAAGTATGGCAAAGAGTACATTCTGGTTATTCAAACAGACAATGAATTTTCCAGGGGCCCAGGGCTTCAGCTCGGTGCTGAGCACTGCAGTCGAGACTCTTTGGTTTTCTTCGTGGATGTGGACATTATCTTCTCCCCGGCATCTCTTGAAAGAGTTCGTCTGAACACTAAGAAAGGTAGCCAAGTGTATTTCCCCATCGTCTTTAGCCAGTATGATCCAGAGCCAGTGTGTTTCCCAGGTTCCCCTCACTGTGAGTGCCTCAGTTCTGAGTGTGTGCTCAAAGCTGAGGATATCAGTGATGCTGCTGGTTACTGGAGGCAGTTTGGATTCGGCATCGCCTCCATGTACCTCACAGACTATTACAATGCTGGGGGCTTTGATCTCAGCATTCGTGGCTGGGGCAAGGAGGACGTGGACCTGTACACCAAATTTATAGAAAACTATTATTCTATATTCAGAGCAGTAGATCCAGGCATGACACACATCTTTCACACAATCAAATGTAGTGAGAGCCTTGAGAGTGCTCAGATGATCATGTGTGTTAATTCTAAGGCTCAGAGTTACGCATCAACTTCACTACTGGCCAATCAAATATACAGCAATCCAGAAATTTTACGTAGACTTGAAATATATTCAGCAAATCATGGTTCATAGCATAATACATTTTATTAATTGTCTTAAAGTATTTTTTAATTTGTTGCTATTTCATTAAAATTGACTAGAGCTTGGTTGTGTTACATCAATGAAATATTACTAATTATGATTGTTTTTTTTTAAATATATTACGATATTATGTGTATATTTTTCATTGTTATTTTAATGTATGCAAAATCAAATGTTTATTTGAAATCCTTTTAATGAAAAACTACAGAAAGCTATTGTTGAACTTAAGATAATGTTTATATTTTATTTTCATAAATGTTTGATACAAATTTATTTTAACAAACTTTGTGATGAGATTAAAATTTTTTTTAAAAATTATCTAAATTTAAATATAATCAGGGGTGGGTTTTGTTTAAAAAATTATTGACCGTAACAACATATTTTTCCCTTCTTTTCTGATCTTATTCTTATGTAGTAAAATAATAAGTAATTCTATTTGATAAAATCTAATCTTTAATATTAAACTGAAACTAATTATTAATTCTATTTGATATAATCTAATACTTATTTTTATACTAAGTATTTCTATTTCGTATAAATAGTATTATCCAATACTTATAAATTAAACTAATAATTAAATATAATTAGTGTAATTAATTTTGATCCCCTAAATGTTTAAAGTGATAATGAACAAAAATAAATTGTTCAATGCACTCTTTGGGCTTAGGCCTCTTAATGTCATTGTTAAAACAAGTCCAGAGTTTGTCAATGCCATTTTACTCAAGTCCTCTTACGTCAGTGGACAATTTAAATGCTGTAAAGGAAATTTTAAACAGAAAAAGGCATGGGTTCTCAGTTGTGTTTTCAGAAAGTATTTGTCAGACATCAAGCAGCTGACATAAAAATAAAAGATTGTTTTTCTAATAAGCTCTAGCCATGACATTTATAAATTGTGGACCACTATATAACAGCGCTTGCCTGTTTGTCTTGATAATATTTTGACAATATATAAATATCACTATTTATCAATGATTCTAAGGTGTAACCATGTCTAAGGTGCGGTATAAATTTTTGCTTTTGAAACAACTATTTATAGAGGTTGAATTAAGATGAATTATTTCTTTGAATATAAATATATACGTTTTTTCCCCTTCTAATTCTAATAGTCAGTATGAAAAATGTCCACTGCATACTAAATTTTGAATGTTGTTGTTACTAAAGCTATGTGCCAATCCTGGTCTGTAAATAAGGTTCAGGTCATACTAAAAGTAAAATGCCCTCAGACCAAGTCATTGTTTTCATCATCAGTCGCACTTTAGCCCATTTTAACCCCTAGCCTGCTAAACACATATTTCAGACTAAATGATTGTCTTCCAACAACATTTTGGGAATTGGGACCCCTGACCCCATAACATGTCTCCACCTTAGTTTTGATTGTCTAGTGGGCTACTGCCCCCCACTATGTTTTGTCTCAAAATTTCTTTTATAGTTGTACAACCTGGCATCCTTTTAAGGTGACCTGACCAGTGCAGCAGGACAAGTAAACACCCACTTTGTTATTATTATTTATAAGACTTTGAGATTTATTTTACCTGATCACACAGTTTAATTATACATCTTTTTTAAAACTATGAACAAATATTTTCTTTAAAATAGCAGGATGACTATTTAGTTAATGCATTCCATGACATGATAAGATTGTGCTGGGTCATTTAAAATATATGGAAATGAAACTAATTAAGGCATCTAAAATTAATCCAAAACTTACTAATTTAAAAAATGTGTAATGGGTAACAACATATTTTTAAATATGAATTGTCTATTGTTGGTCTTTATTTGGATATTTAGTAAATATACTGTGCCTACCTTGTAAATATTGTCTTTATTTGGGCTGTAAGTAAAGGTGAATTGTGGATCTTGTTCAGAAAGAAAATACAGACATAAAATTTTTAGGCTCAGCTCAGCAAAAATCTTCAGACCTTGTGTTCATGGCCCTTTTTTGTTAGCGCTTTGTTATTTTACCTGTTTATGGGGATATCATTTTTATAAGCTTTTACTTAAGTGGGATTTAACTTATTAAAATTATTCACATTGGGGCCACTTAAAAATCTCTGCCTCCAACAGAAACTAAATTGTTGTAAATTTATTACTTGAACTTGAGCCCATGTGGGCTCCGTAAATTAACTCCATACAAAAGCAAACATGTGTGCTTAACATACTATGTTATGTGTAATACTTTTACTGGTATTTTACAGTAGGAAGATCAACATTCATAGAGATTTAAACATACTATGGTATGTATACCTTTTTACTTGTACCACACATCAGGTATATCCACATTTATAAAGACTTATATAAAATAATATTTCTCTTACTTATTAAAGAACCATGCAAGTTGTATCAGGTCTAGTTTATAAATCATTTTGTTATGAATGTTTTTGCCTTCATTCACTTTGTACTTAAGAAGTCCATCATTCTAACATTCATGTAAATTAATGAGGTACTGTTTGTGAAAATTAAGCTTTAATTATAATAAGACATAATACATGTTCAGTTTCTGTCCTCCTTTGACAAGTCTAACATAATTATAAATAAACTTAGAAAATATTATTTGTATCCTACATATATATGACTGAAAGTGAAGTTAAAGGATAAGAATGGGCACCTGTGTATCATGCTAGAGTTGTATAAATCTACTTTCAAGGGGGTAACCTGGAGAATCATGATAATTTATTTGAGTTTGAGACTTCAATTAGTATATTAGTAGAATTCAATAAGAATTAATGATGACAATAATTGTGTGTTAGCATAAGGATTTTGAAAAAAGATATTAAACATATAATGTGATTATTTCATTTTGTAAAATATTTGACATATGAAGGGACATGCAAAGTTTAACATAATCAAAGTACAATGGACTTTCATGAGAGACTTAAGGACCATTTAAATTTTCTATAAAATGATTTTGTAAATGTGTAATTTGTTAATGTAATTACAAGTTAAGATCTATCCATCATAAACAATATGCATCTATCATCTAATTTGGTTTTACAATAAATTTTAATAACAGGCAGGCCTAAGTTTGTAACGTGTTCAAAGTGACAGGACACTAAATTATTTGCTTATTTTTATATTGTATCTCCATGTGTATTTGTTTAATAATTATTTCTTTCTCTGCATAATGACAGCGACATTCTATTTTGCTGTTTAATTGAGAAGTCCATACCATTTAATGAAACTAAATTAAAAATGTATAAAGATATAAATTAAATCAAAATTGCATATTAAATCTTTCAGCTAACAGCTATTTGAATGATCATCTAATCATATACTTGTTTTTCCTTTGAATACTTACTGTAGAAATCCATTCTTTAAATCTTGTTCCAATGTGTTATTATCATGATCTCTTCTTTATTTTAAATAATTTACTTTGATTTGATTATTATTGCAACAATTTTTCATAGTTATTCATTTGACACCAACTGGCGCCAATAATACCTGTTGGTTATGGTTTGTAATTATAAGATGGGAATTTTATGCAATATGCCTCATCCCGCATTCAAGACATGCAAAATTTATATGTACAGTTTTGTTAATGTTTAAAAACATTTTTTTTAAACACAGTCCGTTATAGTGCAGCAAATAATTTGTCACTTGTGGCAAATATTTCTATCTGTATAGAAATATTTTACTACACTGTTAAAAATCATATAAAATGGAGAATTCTGTATCCATTTTAAAAATCAAACATGTTTGATACATTTTTTATCATTAATTACAAATGGCTAGGTAACAAATATAAAAGTATAAGATATAAATTTCACAATCATAATCATTAGATTTCTAACTAATGCAATCATAATAATTTAAACAATTGTTCCCTAGTTCATGTTTCTAGACAGATTACAGAAAAATCTTGAAGAAAGATTTAATCTTTTAAGAATGTGTATGTTATCATATCAGCTGATTAAATTTCAAAATATGTAATTTGATTGTAATGGATAAACATATAAACATGACAAGAAGAAGAAAAGAAAAAGCTGAAATTTAACTCCTCCTTTTACAAATTTTGTTGACAAACCTAGCATAAAGTAATTAGCTTTTTCAAAAATAATAAGTAATAAGTAATTGCTTTGTAAAGCTTTGAATCTAATGTCATCAAAAAGTTGGTTGAGTACAATTGTGATGGACGAAGTTTTTCTGTTTGCTAGTTATGTTATCTCTCATTATTTAATTCTTTGTGATTTATGTAAATGTTTTATCTTGACATTTTGAGCAGCTCATATTTTAATCTTTTTTACATTATTAAAAAACCCGCGTACATACAAAACTTCATTTCTAATTTTATGTTTGTTATTGTTTTCTACTGCTAAGTGGCTGCCCACTTGTTAAATATGGTTCCTTGCAATTCCTTAAATGTAATTTATTAAATGCCAAGCTATTTTATGTTAAGTGTTAAATGCATTTTAAAATATATGTTATAAAATCGTTGTTTACAATGTCAAATCATGCTTTGGGTATGAAGTCTCTGTACCATGATGCTGTGCATATGAGGGAATCACTCAATAAACAAAGAGTATTTATTTTTATATCTTTTCTATTGTTTGTGTCATGTTGTAGTTGTAGTGATTAAAAAACACAAATGAAAGTCACTGAGCAACCATCTCTTTCTTGACATGAAGCATTATTCATACAAGCCATGTTCAGAATGGGATATTAGCTGCTATGGTCAGATTGGGACACTAGTTGCTATGTTCAGAATGGGACACTAGTTGCTATGGTCAGAATGGGACATTAGCTGCTATGATCAGAATGGGTCACTAGCTGCTATAGTCGGAATGGGACACTAGTTGCTATGGTCAGAATGGGAAATTAGCTACTAAGGTCAGAATGCAACACTAGCTGCTATGGTCAGAATGGGACACTTGCTATGGTCAGATTTGGGCACCAGCTGTTATGGTCAGAATGACTCTACAAGCTATGGTCAGATTGGTACATAACAAGCTATGGTCAGAATATGACTTTACAAGCTTTGGTCAGATTGGGAAACTACAAGTTATGGTCATATTGGAACACTACAAGCTATTGAGGTTGGGACACTACAAGTTATGGTCAGATAGGGACTCTACAATGGAGCACTAGTTGCTATGGTCTGAACGACTCTACAAGCTATTGTCAGATTGGTACACTACAAGCTATGGTCAGATTGGGACACTACAAGCTAAGGTCAGATTAGGACACTACAAGTTATGGTCAGATTGGTACACTACAAGCTATGGTCAGATTGGGACACTACAAGCTATGGTCAGGTTGGGACACTACAAGTTATGGTCAGAATGGAGCACTAGCTGCTATGGTCAGAATGACTCTACAAGCTATGGTCAGATTGGTACACTACAAGCTATGGTCAGAATATGACTCTATAAGCTATGGTCAGATTGGGACACTACAAGCTATGCTCAGAATGTGAAATATAGCTTAAAAAGTTTTCGGAAGATGAAAGACCCTAAATTCCTATATCAGCACTTGGCAAGTTTGGTAACAAGTGATTTGATCATCATGGAACATTTCAGCGTGTTTTTCTATGTCACTAGAGGATAGAATAACCAAGGGTAAAGTAGTAATTAATTATAAATAAAACAGTTGATTATAATTTAGAAATACAGCACGAAGATAACTTAATACAACCCTCAGATAGACATAAGGATAAAAACACATTTCTTGTTCCGTATGCAAGAACAAACACATCGTTATTCCCGTCAAGAATTCGGGCGTGGATTGGGTCGCCCGAAGAAACCAGGAAAACCAAGACTTTATCAACACTTAAAACTCTATTAAGAATGCAGGACTAGGCACAAATCATAGATAAGCGTAGGATACAATAATGTTTTATATAGAGGGGAGCATCTGTAAATGACGTCACGCGATTTTGATATATTTTTACCCCTCGCCACTGCGTTAAAAAAACTTAGACCACCAGCAATATTACGTCACAAAGCTTTGACCCCCCTCCCCTTAAAAGCCGTATTTTCTAATTGAAAATAAGTATGTTTCAAATATCTTGTTTTTTTCGTTTAAATATGTATTTAGTGTAAGTCTGAAATCTTTTTAATATCGTAACTAGGAGTGTACAGGTTTCATATTTTTAAAATCCGTCCGGGGCCGGATTCGGACAGATTTATGAAGTGAAACACGGCCGAAGCCGGTGACGGATTTGCAAAAATGGCCGGATCACGGAGTTTTCAGATCCATCATTATTTTTTTAAAATGTATGGCTCTTCTGGCCAGCCGGATTTTTAAAGTAAAATTCTGCTAAAGCCGGAGTCGGATTTGTACAAAATGGCCGGATTCCGGATTAGCTTTAACTAGAGCCGAAATCCGGTACATTCCTAATCGTAACTAGGGCGAGCAATATTGTTGAAGAAACTCTGCATACATGCTCAGAGAAAAAAGTTGTATGAAAATACCTTGTAGTTTGTCAGAAGTTTATTTTATTTCCCTTTGACAGATACTTTTCAAGCATTTTTGTTTTTGTTTATAGTATTTCACAAGGAATATTTCAAAGGAAATTTTTTTATTTGATAAATTTTCGTGAGCCGTAGACGCGTGAAGCTATTTAAAACGTCATTAAATAAATTGCAAGCAATGAATTAGTCAAGTGGAAATTTTACTTAAAGTTGCGCGGTATTTTGATGTGACGTCACATTTCTTTAACCCCCCCCCCCAAGACCCCGTCGCCTCGCGCCGAATACGCCGTCGAATTTTCGGCCTCAAAAAATTCGCCGGAAAATATCCGGCACGCCGCATTAGCCAAACAGCAATAATCTTCTATATAGAAGGAGCGTCTGTAACAGATAAGATAGATAACAGCTGATAAACTGCGTCGCCTTTGAATTACTCGTGACAATTATAAACTGATGTTTTTATTGCCTATCAGGTATTGAGTGACATAAACTGAGTGAGTGGAATGCATTCATGCACTGTATTAGTAGGAGAGCATAGCGCAGTGGCGTACCTATGGTCATCTGCGCCCGGGGACAGGACACAAAATCTGCGCCCGTTGTCGGACCGACACATTCTGGAGGCTCAAAGAGCCCCCAAGAAAATTTTGAAATTTTACGGTTATATGGTTAATTTTCGAAGCATCTGATATTGTAATGAAATACAATATAGACTAATATTTCCCTATGCGATTTCAAAAAACATGTTTGAAAAAAAATCTACTAATTATGCATGACTGGAATAGATATAGTCTACAGCTACAACAACAAAAATTGATACTCATTGATTTGACTGTCGCAAACTCGACAATCACGTTGTCAAAAACTAATATTCATGGTCCATGTTTCGCATGCATAAAGCAGTGTAAGGAGCACCACTGCCCTATATACTTTCACCTTAGTCTGGATGGTAATTCCTAATCTGTTCAGACATTCGGGTACAACCTGCCAAAAGTGGAGCTGGCCCTGGCAATTCTGACATTCACTTCGTCACAAATGATGACATTTTGAGACACTGTGCTGCCTAGGTATGTGAAGTGATTCACTGCGTTGAGTTTCTGGCTGTTGACAGTGATGTTGGGCTCAACGTAAGGCTTTCCAGGCGCGGGTTGATAAAGGACTTTAGTCTTCTTTGTGTTAATTGTCAAACCAAAGTTAGTGCAGGCGCTGGAGAACAGGCTAACACTGCGTTCATGTCATCCTC
Organism: Radix auricularia; assembly: GCA_002072015.1. NCBI lineage: Eukaryota > Metazoa > Mollusca > Gastropoda > Lymnaeidae > Radix > Radix auricularia. The sequence goes on along the minus strand of MUZC01004691.1, from coordinate 191,831 downwards.
TGACTCTAAGGCAGCATTGAGGGCACAATCGTTAGCAAATAGCAGGTCCCTGATTGTGTCTGTCCTGACCTTGGTTTTTGCCTTAAACCTCTGAAGGTTGAGCAGTTTACCATCTGTACGGTACCTCATTGTGACGCCAACATCCTCGTTTCTGAGGGCCTCTGTCAGCATGGGAGAAAACATGATGCTAAACAGCGTTGGTGCCAGGACGCATCCCTGCTTGACACCGTTTGTGACTGGAAAAGGGTCAGATGACTCTCCTCTGTCCTGCATGCCTACTTGGAATTGTTGCACCAAGGAAATGAATTTGCTTGGGCAGCCGTACTTGGCCATGATCTTCCTCAGACCCTATCTGCAAACTGTGTCGAAAGCCTTGGTTAGGTCAACATAGGTGGAGAAAAGGTCAGAGTTCTGCTCCTGACATTTCTCTTGCAGTTGTCTGGCAGCAAAAACCGTGTCGATGGTTTCTCACTCTCTTCGGAAACCACACTGGCTTTCAGTTTCAGGCAGGAGTCCTTGGTCAAGATGGGCTGTGAGGCGGTTGAGCAGGATTCTGGCAAGGATCTTTCCTGCGAGCCTGCGATAGAAAGCAGGGATATGCCTCTGTGGTTGCCACAAGCCAGTCTATGACGTGTAAAATCCTGAACCCTAATCCATTTCCATGAGATAAGTGGGCTTATATTAACTTATAATCGTATTGGCATTGGTAGCATTTTTAATTCAGTTATCTCCTGGGGACTACAATACTAATTACACTTTCCATTTGGTATGGGAAGTTTGGTGCTTTTAACACTAATTATTAAAGGTAAATTTCCTGACATTGCAAGATGAAAAGCAAGCACTACCTGCGATGTCAAAATAACACCTGCATAATATTACACCCTCACTGTTCCCGTTTTAAAATTATTCAAGTTTAATTATGATGTTATCAAAGAAGCAATAACCTTTACAGAAAGTACACTATGCACCAACGGCCAACAACTGGTACAAACTGGCAACATTTCGAAGGCTTGGTTTTTAAAAAGTATGCCGATGTAGTAGTTTAGAGCGGAACAAATATAATTAATATCAGGAAGTTGCCAGTTGCCAGAATGGGAAATCCGAACAGTTTACTTCGTCCTTTGCATTAACATTCAACGAAACCACAATTATAATCATTTTTTAACATGCAGGATATGATAAAATAAAGAAGTAAAAACTCTATCCGTTGAATCGGCAATTGTGAATTACTCACTGTATGCTAAACTCAGTGATAGAGATTCAATAATCAATCAGACCCTCTTTTAACTCTTTAAACTTTAAAATTCAGAAACCTAATCCTTATTAGCCTTATTAAGCCTTATTATAATTATAAGTCTTATTGTCCTTATCTTATTTAATTTAAATATTATTATTTTTTTATGATAGTATTTCACATTCATATTAGTATTAGTGTCATTAGTAGTAGTAGTGATTATTAGTTTGAAATGACATTAATCAATACAGTAGTATTATCAGTTATCAGTATAATTCAATGATTATGTTATCTAACTTATCTTTATTCTTTGTAAAATAATTAGGCCTACTAAAATACTTCAATCACTTTTACTTTTGAAACTTTTACTATCTCTATTGGCAATGGCTTTTACTTTTACTTTGGTATATGCATAGGTACATTATGAATTGTGTATGAGTATGTCACAGTATTAAGTATGATAGAATTTGACATCACATGTGTCAGTGTAAGCAAAATATTTGTTACATTAAATTAAATAATTGAAAGAAAAACTTCTTTGAAATGAGTAAATGACATTTGAAAGGTGCAAAAAAACTACGTATTCAAATAATTTGAAATTTGAACTTTTTGTTTTGTAAGTATGTAAGTACGAAGTGTCTGCTGCTACGACAAAGTAATGGCAGACAGCACGACGGGATGTTGCTGGTGCTACGACATGTTGTAACGCCAGCAACATTCCGTCAGATCGTCTGCTGCTACGACAAGTCGTAAACAATTTGCTGTATTTCAATTATGCTAATATTAATACTTTAATACTAAACTATAGTTCTCCTAATAAAGTATCATGACCACTAGGTAAGCTTATTAATGAATTTTAAAGGTTAAAAAAAAATCTAGATTGATCCATTAAATGAAAAACTGTTATAAATTTAAAAAATTACAGTTGCACAACAGCTTTGCTAGATGAAGTGATAGTCGGGTTAGTTTGAAAATGATATGACACTATTGCTGTCATTTTTTTTTTTTTTAATTTCATTTTTATTATTATTATTTTTTTTTTTTTCTAAAATCACAATGAGTGTACTGATAATTGTAATTTTTGTTATTATTCTGAAAAGCAGATACGTTGATTAAATCTTAGGGGTCTACTGATATTCATTTTTGCCAAAACTAAGTTTCAGATACTTATAATTATACTGATACTGATGTATGTTTACAAGTTCTAGATCATGACCTACATAGATGATAAACATTAAGACTCTTAACTTACAGATATAAGGATAGACTAAGCAAATTAAATTACATTATATTTGTCATTCCAAATTCCCTCAAACTCAAACATCTCAGTACAAGTGCTGCAAAGCATTCATAGATATTCTGGTAGTAATTTAGTTACATACTTAATAATAAAGTAGTTATTATAATTATTATAACCACAATTTGGGCATCAAACTCTTGAGTCTTTAGAAAAAGAAACATTTGGATTATTACGCACAAAAATGAGTTAATATATTTTTATTAGCCTTAGCCATTTAAAATCAAGCACCCAGCCAGCAGTTGCAGCAGCACTCTGATCTGAATAAATGTGGAATCATTGACTAAATTGCTTTTTAAAAAGGCCCAATTTATAAATGACAATTCTTTGACATGTGCAAGACAAGGATGTTTGATGAGTATTTACTAGACAAGTAATAATTAAAGAATAATTATTAAAATGCTTTAATCACTAATAGGATGTGTATATTTGTAAAAAATTCTCTTTAAATTGTTGCTGTATTTATTGTAAAAGATTGATGGATAATTTTTTTAAAAAGCAGCAAGGACTTAATATCTCATTCTCTAAACATTTAAATTTACCTTTTACATTTTCACTAAAGCCAGAAACTATTTATGATTATGAAATGAATTCATCTGCCTGAACTAATGAAAGTCGCACCATGGGAAAGTCTGAAAATAATGGCAAGCACAAGGATACTGCCATGGTACTTGATTTGTCTGACTTTGTTACAGAAGTAGACAGATTTTCTCGCCTCATAGAACCTTTCGCTTTGGTTTTCTACTTCATAGATGATATAAGAAGGTGAGAACAATAATATATTTAAATTACCATGCAAAGTCATATATCCCTTGATAAATGATTTATTGGTTGTTTTTTTAGCTATAGTACTGTAAAAAAAAAATTCTTAATACATTTTAAAAGGTATAAGATATATTGAATCCATTAATATACACAGGTGGCGTTTTCTAAGAGGAACCATTGCTCTTTGGTTGTTGTGTAATATTTCTTGCATTTGGCTCACACAAGGTAACTATCATCTTGTTTATTGCCATTCTTAGATCTTTTTTTGTCATAACACAACTTAAGTCACTGTATGGCATTTAACTCTTAATGTGCCATAAGGTTTTCGGAAAACTACCGCCTCAGTGCCGTTAGAATTTCCCGCATTGCAATCAACCGGTAATGAAATTAAAAATTTTTGTAAAATCAATTTATATTATTATAGTCATACTGACTTCATCTTTTAGAATAAGAATGGTTTTTTTATTTACCCGAAAGACTGTTTTGAGTTTAAAACAATTTTTACCTGTAGTTAAGTATTATTATTTTAGTAATAAAGTATCGCGAAATCGTATCTTCGAAAAAAAGAAGTAAAAACTACCAAAAAACTTTGCGAATCGATCGTTAACACTAGCGAGGGAAACAGCCGCCATTGCCAGAAGTCTAAAACGCGCTGAAGAGCTTTTATTTACTGTAATTTTGTTTCTAAAGAGAGTTCTATCGAGTCGCACATTCTCGTGCTTTGGTAAAAAAAGGTAAATTGTGCATTATCGCGTTTTGACACATTAAGAGTTAATTAATTATTTAACTTTTGATATTAAACTTTTTATAAATCTTATAGTTGTTATTTTCTTTTTCATAAAATATTAAAAATGGAAATCAGAATTACAAATTGTGGTCTTTTAATTTTTAGAATGAAATTTTTATAAACTGTGGTTATCTTTCAGGGGCTGTATTTGTATTAGCATCAAGCTTGGTCATTGCTATAGCGACGGTTTCATTACTTCAAGTTCATACCCAGCTACTTACCAAGTTGTTACCCAGTAATAAAAAGCCTACAAGAGTAAGCAATGAAGAAGGCTTGGGTGGAACTCTAGACACTGTTCAGAACTTCAGATATAGGTAAAATTCTGTGGCAGTTACTGTTAATTCCCATTTGCATTGTTTTCTATTATGATGTTAATAACATTGTTATATTTTGTTAATTCCAATCATATTCACTGAAATCTAATATGTATGAAAAAGAACAGACAAATAAAACTAATGAGGTAAAGATTATTATCACTCAGAATTTTTAAAAAGTATGACAGAAAATGCCATTTTTGTTCCTTCCCTACTTCTAATATATCAATTTGGTATTAACAAAATATTTTTTTCAAACACGGCAAAATTGTCCCAGATCCAATTTGAATTTTTAAAATCAGTTTTGTTCCTCTTCTTTGTATTCTGACAGCTTAATTGAAATGCACGACTTTGTTGTAAAAAGCAATGAGTACCTCAGTTATTTCTACTCCATTCTTAAATGGGATGCTGTGCTACCATCTGCTATGTAAGTTCTTTAAATTATTTAACACTATTCTTCATGTTTGTGTCTTTGTGTGATCTAATTTTTTTGTGTGACCTAATTTTCTAAGAAAAATGTCATAAATTTGTTTTCCCTGAACCTTGTTTCAAAAAAAAAAAAAAAAAACATTTGTGCAGCCCTTCTTGGGGCCATGTACAAATGAGCGGCACAAACCTTCACGGCTCCCACAAAAAATGTAAAGAAAAAAATCTGTGATTAGATCTTTAATATGCAAGGCAGTTAAATAAATTCCTCATAATATTGTTCAAAATTTTGTTGCAGAATTTTTTTTATTTTATGTTAAGATACACACTCTAAAAGATATGATGGCAAATGATAAATAGCCAATAAGCTAAATATCACCGGGTGATATTGAGGGAGTTTATTAGTAGAAATGCAAAGCAACAGTTTGATAATAATTACTTTTCTAAGCATTCAGAGACATATTTTTTGTTCTCTTTAACTTTTTAATAAATAGTTTTTCCAAATTTACACACAAAATCGGGCATAGAGCCCGTTTCAACATCTCCCAAACTATCACATCCCCTCACCAGTAACAAAAAGTATCCTTACCATTATTTATTGAATGTGAATACAAAAAAAGTATTCATCTGTGTTGTTTCAGATACCACACAGAGGTGTGTATTTTCCTACTGAGTGTTGTGATGTGCCCAGCCAGGTGGAACTACTTTCTTTTAACCAACTGGTTTTTTCTTTGTCATCCACATGTTATCAAAAGTAAGTTTATAAGTAATTTTGATATTAGTAACTAAAATTCAGATTAAGATTACAAGTTACCACCATAACATAGCTGAAACAATATTTTTGGTGCTAATAAAATACTTTTTATTGAGCATCAATTGCACAATTAAAAAAAAAGAGCCATGTACAGCCCCTAAAAAGAAATCCATGTCTATATACAAGCCCTTAAAAAAGAAAGCCATGTTTCTATACTAGCCCCTATCATAATCTTTTAATAAAACATCTCTATTAAAGTTATCTCACCTTTGATATAACAGTATTGCTTTTTGTTTTTTAAAGTACCTCTAAGCTAATATTAATTAATTTATAGGGTAACAAAAATGATTTAAAGATATTATCTTATCTTAGATACACAGACGCTCCTTCTATGCAGAAGATAATTGCGTCCACAGACCATGAGAGATGATCTGTTGGCAAGTGATGCAGCGGTCACAGGCCACGGCTATAGGGGTTCCACGCATTACCCCAGCCGCCTAACTATTGTCTAGTTAGGTACCCTTTCAGAGCTGGGTGACTCGGGGACTCCTTAGGCCCCGGGAACAAATCCTCGCCTTCGCATGGATTCGAACTCGTGACCATCGGTACGACAGTCGAGAGCGCTACCACTCGACCACCGCGAGAAAACAGACACACATAACAATATTTTAATTTCTTCTTAATGACTTTACTCTAAATTCCTCAAAAACTACCATAAATAACAAAAAGCTTTAGAACCTAATATTTGACTGAAACTCTGAACACAACTGTCGTTTTAGGAGGCTACACGTACTTACAAGATAAATGGTCAATGAGTAAACCGACCAATAGTGAGACTAAGTCTCAAAGCATGTCCACGGAGGGAAGTCAGGTAAGAACAACTTAAGATTAATTATCCAAAAAAACTCATGTTTTAATATCCTTCTTGTATATAAAGACCTCAAGGGAATAAACGGCTATGTGACATTTTTACATATTTTAGTTATCTCCTGTATTTAATAGAGCAGTGGTTCCCAAAGTGGTCCGTATCTGATAAAGCAGTGGTTCCCAAAGTGGTACGTATCTGATAGAGCAGTGGTTCCCAAAGTGGTCTGTACGGACCCCCAGGGGTACCCCGTACCATTCAGGGGGTCTGTGGAATATTAAAATTGATTTTAGGGGTCCCTGAACAACGTCAGGGGGTCAGCGCAAGGTTTAATTTAAGTAATAAAACTGATACATTTTTATTGTTATAGAAATTAAAATAAATAATTCTAAATAAAATAGTATGTGAATGGCTTTTCTACTAATTAAATACCATCTTAGGTGCTATCAATCATGAAATACAATAATGGTTGACCTAGAAAAGGAAATAGAACTACAGTAATTCTTAATGTGCCATAAGGTTTTTGGAAAACTTCCGCCTCAGTGCCGTAAGAATTTCCCGAATTACAATCAACTGGTTATGAAATTAAAAAAATTGCATAAAATTCATTTATATTTTTATTGTCTTACTGACTTCATCTTTTAGGATAAGAATGGTTATTTTATGTATCCAAAAGACCGTATTGAGTTTAAAACAATTTTAACCTGTAGTTTAGTACTATTATTTTAGTAATAAAGTATAGCGAAATTGTATCTTTGAAAAAAAAACCGTTAAAAACTACAAAAAAGCTTCGCGAATTAAGCGATAACACTAGCGAGGGAAACAGTCGCTATTGACGGAAGTCGAAAACATTGTTTTTCACACACTGAAGAGTTTTTATTTTCTGTAATTTTGTTTCTAAAGAGAGTTCTACTGAGTCGTGCAATATCGCGCTTTGGTAAAAAAAGGTAAATTGTGCATTATCGCGTTTTGACACATTAAGAGTTAATTTCCACTTTTGTAACAACCAATCAAAATACTTGGTTTGCTGAAAGGTCAAATATGATGCTTAAGAAATGCGTAATTCCTATAGATAGGTCAGAAAAATACAAGTTTTTAACTTGAATCTACGAGGGTTGCAAGGTTGTGTATTTTTGCATTTGTCGGGAAGTTATATTTATCTAAATTGTATCCTATCATCAAATATTTTTTCAAAAGGCCTTTACTGTAGCCTTCCATTGAAAACGTTAATAATTATTAACTGTGGTTTGTTACAACTGATAAAACAATGAGTGAGTCCAAGGCTGGCTTTAGACTTGATGGGGCCCGATGTTTTTTTTATATATGGGGACCCTTTTGAAGTCCACATATTCTATGTCAGTGCCAAATATGAAAACAAAATTCCAGGCGCCCTAAGTAAGCGGGGCCCCTTAGCTAAAATTTTTTAGTAAATAAGAAAATCCAGCACTGAGTGAGCTGAAGAAACAATGTCAAGAATACAGTGTTTTTGAAAATTTTAGTATAGCTAAATGTTTGGAAACATAAACAAAACGTGAAATGCAATTTGTTGAATTTGAAAAAAAATGAAGTTTAAGAAATACCCTTTATTTTCTGGCATACTTAAAACAAGCTGTACCAAATGTATTTTCATTTTCAGTACGTTGTGTCATTCATCTACATCAATTTTTCGCAAGAAATCTTAGTGCAAGTTTGCATCGATCACTAGATTAGAGCAGTTAATAAAATCAAAAGGAATGCCTTCAAAGAGATATCATTTGCTCAATACTGTTTGTAAAATGAAGATGACTATAATCGTTTACTTATTCATACAGCTTACGTAGGTTATCAAAAAGAGCAAAATCGATTTGTTCTTTTGATTCAATGTCGGAATTCCTAGAAAATCAAAGACAATGATTTGCAACACAATTAACTCCAAAAAAATAACAACAACCCGTAAAAACAAAGTTTTTGACTATAAATCCCTTATATATGAAACAGAACTAAAAGTATAGATTATATTCAAACATTTACAGACTAAACGTGACTGAACTCTCTTGATGTAAAAAGGGGATGCGTGGGGGTGGGGGTGTTGTCACCCATGGCTGGAGTGAACTCCAGCAAACCCGTGAATGTAACCAAAAGGGGCTACCATACATTTATATAGAGATAAACTAAAATTGCATTAATTTAATTACGGTACATTCGATCTATCTGAAATTTTGATACAATGCATTGTTAGGTGACTCAAGTCTATTCAAAATTTCAGCTCGTTAACGTCACGGGAAGTTGGTCATTTCTGACTTTTTTTTTCCGCCTGACGGACGACCCGACTAACGGACCAAGTCAGAGGCGGCGGTGAAGTTAATTTAAGGGATTTAATAACATACCTTTATGAATGATTTATTTACCTAACTTTGCTGAAACTAAATTGAAATTAAAAGCGTTAGATCCAAATTTGTTGCAAACCTTTTTCTACGCAAAAAAAACCAAAAAAAAAACCGCAAACAACACTTAGGAACAGGAGAATGTTCTCCGTTTCCAAATGTTTCGAAATTTCAAAATAAAGATAAAAATTTGCTGGCTTACTGTCAACACATAGCGGCTCTTCATGCAGACAAAGACAGTCTTCACTTGGATATTCCCGAATGGCAGTTGAACCCTTTTGCGCGTGGGCAAAGTCAGATCCCAAACACAGATGAATCCATAATAACACAGGAGCAGCTTATTGAAAGGAGACACTTAAGCCAATGTTTGAACTAGGATACCACAAATTTTAGTTACAAAGTCAGATCCCAATTTTATCACCTGCATTTTGGATTATTGTTTTTGACTGCTTTCCCGTCTTCCTATTTGGGAAAGCACATACAGAATCTGGTTTGCAACAACTCGTGTCAAGCTTCTCCAATGCCTGCAAAGAATTTGGTCTGCAAATCAGCTTGAAAAAGACAAACATCATGGCCCAAGACACTCGACATCCTCCTACCATAAATATCGATAATGAAAACTTGGAGGTTGTGGACAGCTTCACCTACTTGGGATCCAAGGTCTCCAATACACTGTCCATTGAAGAAGAAATAAACAGCAGAATTGGCAAGGCAGCTGCAACAATGGCTAAACTAAATAAGCGGGTCTGGCAAAACACCAAGCTAACGGAGAAAACCAAACTGTGCGTCTATCGAGCCTGTGTCATCAGTACACTACTATATGGGAGCGAGACATGGACCACTTATACATCACAAGAGCGAAAGCTTAACAGCTTCCATTTGAGATGCCTGCGTTGCATCCTTGGCATTAAATGGCAAGACAAAGTGCCTAATAGTGAGGTCCTAACGCGTGCCAATACCCAAAGCATGTTCTCAATTCTTAGTGAAAGACGCCTGAGGTGGCTAGGACATGTCAAAAGAATGAGCCCCGGCCGCATCCCGAAGGACCTCCTATATGATATATGGTGAACTTGCTTCAGGAAAGAGGAAAACAGGTCACCCACGCTTGCGATTTAAAGATGTCTGTCAAAGGGACGTGAAAGCAGCCAAAATACATACAAGTGACTGGGAGTGTAAGGCAGAAGACCGATCTACGTGGCGCACAATTGTCAAAGAGGGCGTCATAGTAGCCGAGGAGCGAAGAATGGAGGAGCTGCAGACAGAAGAGCTAGGAGAAAGGCCAAAACATTTGGAAGCACAGAACTCGTGTGTAAAAACTGTGGTAAAGACTGTCACGCAAGGATAGGACTGCACAGCCACTCGAGAAAATGCAACCCAACCCAACGGTGATGCACCATCGTCTCACGAGACGGAAGGAAGCTGATTATTTGGTAGAACATAGATTCTGTGGTGTTGTGAGTTGTGAACCTCATCATTACAAAAAATATTTAAAAAATCAGAAACGACTATAAATTAGTGCTCGTTAGGATTTCCAGTTGCTACTCACAAACTTTGAATCAGTGATAAAACACTCATAAAATCTCATCATGTTAATTCAAGTTATTAATTGTTTTCAATTTTATTGTAAAGAAAAGACATATTGTCAATAAATACCGTACTTCTTTATCAAAATGTTGCTTTTTTAATTGGAATTTTTGTACTATGCATTTTGTAGCTATTTCACTTGAGGGTCCGTGGAGAAGTTTTGACTATAAAAGGGGTCTATGGGTCAAAATAGTTTGGGAACCACTGTGATAGAGGATCAAAAAGAGAAGGCTCTGAATGAGGTTTTATGAATAGATAACTTCTCTGACACTATTAAAAATTCCATACTATTTAGTTAATTTATAATCAATTTATATAATTTTGAACTTTAAAACTTGAATATCTTAAAAACTACAAAAATGTGACGTAGCCGTTTTTTCCTTTGAGGTCTTCATATGTAAAAAGTGTGAACTATGTAATTTGAATTGTCTTACCATAAATCATTTAAGTGATAATAAACGTCATTTCATTTTTTTCTTTATCACAATTGTATTTATCTAAAGGATCCATATTCATTCATTTATGAATATAATTGACATCACTTTAAAACTTTCAAACAGAAAGAACAGAATTCTGAAGAAAGTGGTGAAAAAGATAAGGATAACTGTGATGAAGATCTCAGTGCAGATGACAGTTCTGATGTAAGCTTAATTTAATAACTTACATAAAAGTGGCTATTTCATTGGACTTCCTCTGTGTACAGAAGCTTTGATTTGGTTACAACTTGCGTATAAGCTACTGCAAACTTATAGTTAAATATTTCTTATCTGAGTCAAATAATATTTTAGTCTATCTCTCATAATTGGTGGCAGAGAGTTTTTATTAAACATCACCATCCGTTTTTCTCCTGAAACAATCATTTTCTCATCTCCACACTGAATGCCAAAATAATATACAAGAAAGAATGATGAGATATTGGTGGTCCATTTTGTAGTTTAACCACACTGAACAAGTAATATCATTGGCCATTTTGTAGCTTGACCTGACTGACCAAGTAGGAGACACCTCAATGATCCACCTTGACCCATCTCCAACTAAACCAGGAATGGTTGCCAGACTTATGGAGATAAAAAAACGCCGTAAACAGATTGCTAGTGGTAAGTAATGTACATTAATTTATATAAGTTGCAACATATAAAAAAACACAGTCATATTATTGGAGTGGAAGTTACTTTTTTATTAACTATCACAATCGTGACTGCAATCAAGTGCTGAAAGCTTAAACTAACCCAAACAAAACTGTTGTAAGTAATAATTTTAAATAAGTTCACTATCACTAATATTTCTAAATGTCAAGACTCAAATTAAAATATATTTATTTGCCATTTCATTTTTTTTTGCTTTGCTTTTTATTTTAGTTATTAAATTCAGTGTCTGATAAAAAAAATGTATATCCTGGAACATTTCTATAACCTTCAAAAGATCATTGTCAATAACATCTAGACAATGCAAGCAAAGGCAATGATCAATTTATTTATAAAATAGGTTTATAGAGAAAAAATATATTTAATCCCTTGCATTTACTTAAAATGCTTCTGTTAAACGTAGCCTGAAATAAGCAGTCAGCTTTCCTAAAGATTTACCAGATAGTCTAACCAAAGAATCTGCCTGGGGCGACATATGTCAAGAAATTAAGGACTAGAAAAATTATTTTAAAAATTTAAAAGTTTTATAAAGGTATTAAAAAGAAAATAGCACTACTCAAAATGATTAACCATCAGAGAGTATGCTTATTTATAAAGAAACAGTCTTCTAGTATGAGTCTAGAAATACAGTTTGATCAGTTTGAATGTATTTGTAAAGAGTTATTTTATGTTTTTTGAAAAAAGCATAAAGAGCACTGGATTGCAATTGAGTTTTGTTCCATTAAAATTATGCTTCATATTCTTCGATTTCATTTTGCACTAATTATTTACTGTTTTTTTTTTGTATCTAGATCAGTTTATTTTTCTGTTTCACTTTTTAAGGCCATTTTTTAAAAAGTATTTAAAATGAAGATTATTGTGAATTAAATTAACCAGAAATATTTCTAATCTCATGCATAAAAAAAAATATTAACTATTGCATTATTTGATTTTTAAAAAGTGGTTACCTTAGTGTCAGTGAATATTAATTTAAAATTAGAAAAGGATAGGTATTTCCATTTACTAAGATATACATAGGAATAAAAACACTTTTCCTTTTCTATATGCAAGAACAAATACACATAAAAATAGTTCTTCCTGTCAGGAATTTATGGGATAAGATAAGATTAGATAGCATTGAGTAATATAAACAATTTATTGAGCTAACAGCATAATCATGTGAATGTAAGCTAACAGGTATCATATTACAGTGTAACTAACAGTGAAGATATGTCAATGTAAGCTAACAGGTATCATATTACAGTGTAACTAACAGTGAAGATATGTCAATGTAAGCTAACAGGTATCATCTTTCAATATAAGGTAACAGTGTAACTAACAGCAAAGATATTTTGATGTAACAGCTAACCTATGTCAATATAAGAAAATAACTATTTCAATGATTTTGTTTTAATTCTGCATAAAGCTTTATTTTTATTATTTACTTTTTTAAAGTGGGAGATGAGTGAGAGGATCTAGGTAAAATGGTAATCAGAGATGTTGGTGTTACCGGAAGGATTTTCCTAAATCATGCAGACTATACATAGTATATAAATGATGCAGACTATCCATAGTGTATAAATTATGCAGACTATCCCTAATATATAAATTATGCATACTATTCCTAGTCTATAAATTATGTAGACTATCCCTAGTATATAAATTATGTAGACTATCCCTAGTCTATAAATTATGCAGACTATCCCTAGTATATAAATTATGCAGATATCCCTAGTATATAAATTAATCAGGCAGACTCTCCCTAGTATATAAATCATGCCGTCTAAACCCTGTATATAAATCATGCCGACTAAACCCGGTATATAAATCATGCCGACTAAACCCTGTATATAAATCATGCCGACTAAAACCTGTATATAAATCATGCAGACTAACTTATTATGCAGGCCCAAGCCCTACATGGGCTGTAGCGCCACAGGGATTGATGGATTATTCCCTATTGCACAATTTACAATTTACATCCAGTAATATAAACCTCTATTTAATATAAAAATAATATCAAATTAATTGCATTTTGTCTTAATGAAGTTTTTTTGTGTCATAATCGTAATTAAAAATCTAAAGTCAATTAGATTGTACATTTATTTTGATGTGCGAAGTTGAAAAGTTTATTTGCGTCGCACGCAATAATCTTCTGTATAGAATAAAGGTGTGTAACAGAAAAGATAAGAAATGAAGTCATTAAAATATTCTGTTATAACCCTTGTTTAAAAAATAATTTCCTTTGGGATTTTTATTTATATTTTTGATCAAGACAAGATCTGTTCTTAGGGGCCGTCCATAAATGACGTCACGCGATTTTGGCCGATTTTTTACCCCCTCCCCCCCCTACGTCACGCGTCGTCACAAAATCGTAGACCCCCCCTCCAAAAGTACGTCACAAAACTTTGACCCCCCCCCCTTTTTTTAAAAAAAAAAAAAAAAAAAAAAAAAAAACACACATTCACAAAACGCACTTTATTTTTTATTTGAAAATAAGTATGTTTCAAATCACTTTTTTGACATTTTAGTATTTACTAAGTGTAGGTCTACATTGTAATATTGCAACACGCTTGAAGCTATGTAAAAGTCATTAAATAAATTGTAAGCCAGTGATTCTCAAACTTTTTCGTATCAGACGACCGACAAGCTATTTTACCAGGTACCATTGCATTCTTTTCCCGTTTTGAAATTATTTTCTCTGTACTGATTTGATAGCAAAATGAGGCCCTACACAGCTTAAAGCCATATAAGATTAAGTATAAATTCGGCCTGTTTTATATATTACATTAAAAAAAAATGTTTAATTGCCATGGCATTGCAAGACAGCTAACGAACAATGCAGCGGTAATGTCAAAAACCATTGATGTGATTAACCTTCGCGATTAAGCTCGCGATTTTGACTATTGATATCACAAGGATCGTTGCATTGTTGATAGACCTAGAATATATAGATACAAGACAATTCCTCGAATTCGATCTTCTACTGACAGTTTTTTTGCTAAGTATATGCACATCAAAGGCATTTGATCTAAAATTATCACATTGATATCATCATGTTTGTCCATGGGAATCGTTTTCTCATGGGATTCCCATGGGAAACGTCCCATGGGATGGGGTGGGATGGGACAGGAATAAATTGCCATGGGATGGGACACAAAAATATGTCCCATTGACAAGCCTGGATATCATATCTCATGTTTTCTAAAAAATTTTAGGTATGCGCTGGAAGAGGAAAATGGCAAATACTGTACGACCCCAGATTTGTGCTGGAAAGTAGGGTGTCATCTTGTGCGCAAAATACAGTATTTCCTGCAAGTTAAGACTGAAAAAATACTATGACACTATTAAAATATCCAATATTATCATAACTTTTTACTCCCAAGCTCACTAGTTTGTTTGTTTTGTTCTTTTTTAATTCTTTTTTTCTTCAGGATTTCACGTAAGTCTCACAACAGTTGTAAATATAATGTCACCAATGAACGAGGCGTGTTTAAATTGTTGCATTCTCTTAGGGAATTTATAATCTAATGAAAAATACATGGCTACCGCTTTCGGTCTGTTTAACCAAAGGGTTGGTAAACAGCGATACAATATCTCATTTGGGGTAAAAAGAGAACTCTTGGGGGTAATGCTGAATCATTGTGGGCATAGAATATTTGCTAGAATCCGCTACTTTTGGGTTAACAGTAATGTTAATATAAACTTTATATAATTTTAGTATCTAGGTATCATATTGAACCGGTCCGTTTTTTTTTCAAACCGTTTAACCGGCCTTCAAAAAACGAAATGTGTTAACATTCTTAGATTATATTTTATTTTAATGTATACAAATTAAATATTGACTATAAATCATTACTGTTAACTTCTTTGTTTATTAAAAAAAATATTTTAAAATATTTTTTTAAAAATGTATTAAAAAAACAAAAACACCTCAACTGACTGATGGGCGAAAGAGGTCGGCGAACAGGGGGTAAATTACCTCATCTAGGGTCAAAAGGGAATTTTAGGGGGTAATGCAGACTCATTTGGGACATATAACATCCACTATACACCACTAGATATATTCCAATACGTCATGTGTATGTGTACGCTTGGAACATATGCCCACTATTGAACCGGTTCCTTCCAGAAAATGCATTTGTTAAATTTATCATCTATGTAGATTTCTTATTTACGTACTATTGGAAGACACCTAAATCCAACCTACTTTCTTTATATTGACACAAGTGACAATAATCTTAATCAACATGAGTTCAGAAGAAAGTTGTTTTGTGCTCCTCTCGAATTGCGATGTCGAGAATTTGATGCATTCAATAAAGTTAGTGAATACTTTTGACTAATTTTAAATTTGACACATTTTACATTATATTTAGAATGGCCAGAGGCGTTTGACCAAAACCAATCGAAAAATTATATCAAACATCAAACGTTTATAATTGTATCAAATAGATTCCCCTCCCCCACCAACCCCCAAATGGATATTCCGTGTCGTTTTGACTTAATATATCTAAATATAATTCTATTCAGATCGTTTTTAGACTCTTGTCCTGTTTGTAAAACTCTCCAGTTGCAGTTTCGTGGGGAGGGGGGGGGGTAACCGACAAAAAAAATTAGCAGACTACTGCCGTGAGTGAACAAAACAACACTTTGATGACAACATCAAAGGACGTAGGGTAACAATTTCGTATGTTCTCTTGTAGGTTCTTAAACTTAAGAATTATAATTATATTTAATTTTCTTGTCTTGATAACTTACGCCAACCGGCGTCTGATGGCCTATCGACCGGCACTTTGAAAAGCANCCTCCCTCCCCTAGGTGCGTGACGTCATTTATGGACGGCCCCTTAAATGAAATTATAACATGATCCATCTTACTTAGGGTGATCCAATGCATTACAGTATTTACAGTTAAAATGCCCCAAAATCTTTGATTATTCATTTTTATCTGTGTTAAAAATATTTGGAACAAATTTGTGAGATTTGGCTACACAGCAGTGTGTCATAAAATTTAAGCACGGCTATTATATAAGAGAAAAGTTTGTAACCTACACATGTATAACTATGCTTTACATAAAATTAATTGTAAAATTTAAATGTTCTTACCTTAGACTTGATTCAAACAATCATCAGGACTGTATTGAAGTTATTTTCATTTCATGTCAATATAAAAGCCTCTGTCAGCTTATAAACTAAATGAAGATAATTATTTCAGCAAATTAGCTAATGATCTGGCAATATGAGGCCATGCAATAATCTTCTGTATAGAAGGAGCGTCTGTAGCAGAGAAGATGTTCAATTCTTAAAAATATACCTGAGTCAGCTGCATGATTTTAACGATGTTTAAAGTTAGTGACGTGAAAAGTGAAGTTAAAAAAATAACATTTCAGGTATATTTGAAATCAGTCCTGGTAACACTAGTGTATGATTAAAGAAGTAATGACTTACTAAAAAAATCAGTAATGTAAACAGTACTAAGCTGAATAGTTCATTATTGTCCATTATTACAGAGAGCTGTCTAGGATGTAAAGTGTCTTTTGCTTCAATATTGAAAAAACGTGTAAGTAATTATTCCTGGCAATTCATTTAAACATTAATAGACATTAAAAAAAAAAAAGCAACGCTTGCAAAATGTTATAAAGAAATTTGAAAGCTAATTACAAAGTATATTTAAATAATACATTTGTAGGTGGAATATAGGTTTGGGATTTGAAGTTTCAAATAGCTTTCTTTTAACTTAAATTAAAGGTTCATGAATTGAAATAATGTAATGACTCTTTCAATGAAACACTTAAATGAGTTAATGTTTTTAGTCAATCAATTTTTCTGTTTCTGAGTTTTTCAAATTTGTTACTGTTGACCCCTTTTTGTTGTCCTAGGTGAATTTACTTTTACTATCATCACTGAAATTAGTTTACCAAGGAAATATATTTTATTTTTTCAATTGACAAAGTTGAAAATTTCATTGTAAACATATTTCAACCAAACAATAAAGCATAGCAATAATTCTAAAAATGTTGCCATGCTAACATAAATTAAATTCTGTCTAAACAATCCATTTACCATCTTGTCAAACATTTTATGATGTTCTTGAGTCAAAAGAATTTTTTTTAAAAAGTAACTCTTTCTAAAAAAAAAACAACAGTTTCTCCCATGTATCCTTGTATTGAAGTTCTGTTATATTACTGGTATTATTACAATGACACAGTCATGATACACTCGGCAAATGATAAAGTGAAGGGGATGACTTATTTACATTAAAAAAAATTTTTAAACTCATCTCTCTAGAATATATTTATTTTGAATGTTTTTCTATTTTTAAAACCCCTCTAAAAATAGTAACTTCATATATATATATATTATCAAATTATTCAATTTCTTTTCATAAATTTCACAAGAAAATAAATGAAACTTTTAACCAAATAATGTTATTTGAAACTATAAATAGGACAGGGTTTGTCATTTGAAAGGATCTAATAATTTTTGTGTGTTTTGCTTGTTTACTTAGTTAAAATCGTCTACAAATTTATTTTACAAAATATTTTACAATAATAATTATTTCCTGAAATACCTAGTCATTAGCTACGTTTTAAGAAAATGTTTTCTATAAGAGTAAGATCATGTTAACAGATGTGAAACTTTTGTGGTCTTAGAAATGACAAACCCTGTCATAAAAATGGTCCTATTCCTTTGCAGTACTTCTTTATGTTGAGGGTTTAACCCATGCATGCTAATATTTTTTGCTTGATTGTTTGCATCATGCCTGGCAATGTTCTCTCTCTAGCTGTATTGTCGGCACTGTGGCTACAGTTTTTGTAACAGATGTTGTTACCAAAAAGTTCCTCGCTCTGTATTTGGAGCTACCTGTAAGTGATCACCCTAATTGTTTTCATTGGACCAGGGCTAATTATTGTTTTTGTTGTTGAAATTGTTGAAAAGAAAATTTTTATATTTGCTTTAAATTATTTGCTTTTTTTCCCCCCTCTATTTTTGGGCTATTTTTTAAAATTAACCTTTTTACTTAGATCTGA
This sequence comes from Radix auricularia, assembly GCA_002072015.1. Taxonomy (NCBI): domain Eukaryota; kingdom Metazoa; phylum Mollusca; class Gastropoda; family Lymnaeidae; genus Radix; species Radix auricularia. The sequence goes on along the minus strand of MUZC01004691.1, from coordinate 173,288 downwards.
AACATTTTCATTATGTGCTTTTAATTCTTTTATTTAAAAATTTTATAGGTGTTTACACTAATAATTTACTAACAACATTTTCAAACTAGGTAGATTTATTGTCAATATGAGCTGACATCAAGGAATTTTATAGGTGTTCACACTAATAATTGACTTATTACATTTGACAAAATAGGATCATTTAATGACAATATGGGCTGACATCACAGAATTTCATAGCTTTCAAGAATTTATTTCATACCCCACCCTATACCCTCCATTCGTACATAAAACTGCGGTGGGGTGTGTAGGATTAAGTTGTTTGAAATTAATTCTGTAGGTATTGTTTCAAATTTTAAAAATAAAAATATTCTGTGTCACTTCTGCTATTATAATTGTTTGAAATATATGAAATAGTGAAAATAGCACTTAATTTTCACCAGTGTTTAATCAACCTCAAAAGAATTAAATCTTAAAGAGCCATCTACTTGGCTTTCAAGCTGGTTCCTGATCTGTGCACAAGTGAAATGACTCATTGTAATATCTTAATTTTTTGGCAAAGAAAACAACAAAAAACAAATTATAGATATTCTTTAGAATATATCAGTATGTTAAGTCTAAGGTTCTAATATTTTGTCTAAAATCTAAAGGCATGTTTAATGATTCATACTCATAACATTGAAACATGAATCTCAGAATGGTTAGATGAAGTTATATTAATACTTGTAATCAGATAATAACATTTTTATAAGAAAAGTTATCAGCCTTGTGAACATCAGTTAATAAAAAAGACAATTTTGGAAATGGGTTTTAAAAAAAAAAAGCAATAATTTAAGCTTTGATTGTAGATTAACTTTTAAATAGCTCATTCATATTAGTATGAAATTAAATTTACATAGCCTCTGTGTACTATACCCAAATAATATAGAAAGTAAAAAGAATGGGCACAAGTTCTAATCAGTAGCAAAACTCTGAAGTATGGAGTGGAATTTATAATAAAAAAATGAGAAAATATGACTAGACACCATATTGTTATGGGGAAAAGCCACACTTTATTCAACTCATCAATCTGTGTGTCTACCAGAAATCTTGAAAGCTACATAATGTAACACAATTCCTCGTTATGAAGAGCAGGGGTCTCAAAACTTTTCTACCGGAGGGCCAGCATTAACTGTCAAACAGCAGATTAAAAGGTATCCAGGGGCCTCATCTGGCCCGCGGGCCGTGGTTAGGAAATCCCTGAGAAATATTTTGAAAACAAAATTAAATTTAAAAAGAAAACAAATTGCCTTACCTTTTGATTTTAAAGCAAGCACTCTATATCTTGGGTGACAAAGATATAAAAAAAAGCCTGTGTGGGTTAAATGAGTGGTGTTTGTTTCCTTTTAATCTTGTCTCAAGTTGAAGCTCAAAATTAAAAGGAAAAAAAATAACAATTTTCTTTTTATAACTACTCTTAATTTTAAGCCATTTGGAACTTTACAGTTACATTGAGGTTAATGGTTAGATGGTTTGGTGTTTAGATTTCATACTTTGGGGACAAGTTCATTCAAATCCTACAATTTTTATAAACCAATTCATAATTTTGTATAGGTTTGTTCCTAAAACAATTTTTAGATGAGTTTGCAGCATTAACATAATTACCCAATACAGTGATCACAGAATAAAGGTGTGGCTTAAAAACACAAACTTTTTTTAAAATGACAGATTATTGAGCATAGTCTGGTGACAACTCTACAATAAAGATGTTAAAAAAATGTTTAAGAGTAATTTTAAAAATAAAACAGCACCAGACTTCACGTGTCTAGCTTTGGGCTTGTGCATAAAGGTGGCCTTTTTAGTTTTATAGCCCAGGGGTCAGCAACGTATGGCATGCGTGCCACACTTGGCACGCCAAGCAATTTCAAATGGCACGCAGACTCTTCACGTTTCCTGTATAAAGTTGATTATAAATCTTATAAAATGAGATGTGATGTTGGCATTCTAAATAATTTGAAACAGTAAGTTGGCACACAACAAAAGGATGCCCACTTCTGTTATAGACCAATATAAATATTAAGAATAAAATAAACATGTACTTGTGGGTATTATTTGAAAGATTGGATAACTTGTACTTAGTGTGACAGCAAATTTTGTAATGCTTCTGGGATGTCATCTGCAAACTTATAGTTAAAAATAAACTTATAGTTGAATAATAAGATTTAACAATCCAGAAAAAAAAAGTTATATCCATAAAGTTGCAACTCATTCATTATGAATGTAAATTAAGTCTACCCACCTTTATAGATATTTGTAAGTTACTGCACACATACATAGTTACATCAAATGTACACATAATAAATCACATGGAAATAAACATAGATAGCTAAAAAGAAGATTAAATTGTTTATAGCTTAACTCCATCTTTGAGATAGCTTGGTAATTTATGTTTTAAAATAATTATGATGATTATTATTTAAGATTGCAAATATATTTAATTTTTAAAAATCTTAAAACATAGAAAAGCATTTGACGGATTTTTAAGGAATAGTAATTAATGTCAAGAAAATAAAATGAACACATTTTTTAAAGACTCAAAATTTTGGGAAAAATAAAATGGGGGAATGTATACATTGATGTACTCTTTCTTTATAATGTGTCGCTAAATATATTCATCTTGATGCATATTCATAAAGATCAACAAATTTTCCCCTCTTAGTGACTTAGTGCAATATAATGTATGTGAATATAATGTATTTTCTACATATTAGCAGTCTATTTAAAAAAATTATTGCATTGAATAATGAATAATATTTTGATTTCAGCCCCAGCAGCCATGAAAGAAACTGTCCTTGTTTGCTGTTCTTGTCATGCATTGTTGGTAAGCCAAGGAGATGTGACGCCATCTGAAGGCACCAATAAACCTGGTCCTGGCTAAATGGGCAACACCACACCTACAGGCATAAAGTTATGGGCAACACCACACTTACAAGGCACAAAGTTATGGGCAACACCACACTTACAGGCACAAAGTTATGGGCAACACCACACAAAGTTATGGGCAACACCACACGTACAAGGCACAAAGCTATGGGCAACACCACACTTACAGTAACTTACAGGCACAAAATTATAGGCAACACCACTCTTACAAGGCACAAAGTTATAGGCAACACCACTCTTACAAGGCACAAAGTTATAGGCAACACCACTCTTACAAGGCACAAAGTTATAGGCAACACCACACTTACAGGCACAACGTTATGGGCAACACCACACTTACAGGCACAATGTTATGGGCAACACCACTCTTACGTGGCACAAAGTTATGGGCAACACCACACTTACAAGCACAACGTTATGGGCAACACCACACTTACAGGCACAATGTTATGGGCAACACCACTCTTACGTGGCACAAAGTTATGGGCAACACCACACTTACAAGGCATAAAGTTATGGGCAACATCACACTTACAGGCACAACGTTATGCAGTGTACATTCATTGAATGCTGAAGAATATCTTTCAGCGTTGCCTATTTTGATATTGTAGTTTCATAATGTTGATAATTATTGAAACTTATTTTCTTTTTGATATTTTTAAAAATAATTTGAAATTTGTTTTCAATTTGAATGTGAAACTTATAAAAGCTTACCAGTTTTCTAAATGCTAAATTGTTTCAAATATTTATAAATTTAGTCTGTTCTTATAAATAAGCTAGCAACTTTAAAATTTTCATGTTGTCAAAAGATCAATTTAAGGAACTTTATTTATGGAAATATTACTTAGGTAAATTCAATTCCCTCAGAAATGTGACAGCCAATGTTTTATTCCCATTTTATATTTTGACCATATAAATGTCTTTAGTTCATTAGACACTTTTTTATGAACAGTTGATATTTGCACACAAAAAACTGATCAGTTCTTTGCAGTTTTTATCTAGAATGTCTGAAAGCATTGACACATTTGTTACCATAATAGGTACACTGGCAAGATTGAGCTTTTATCCATATATTTTAATGGCTGTGAAAATTATGAGAGTTTGAATACACATGTAAAAATGTTTAACTTTTAATAAGCAACAGACACAGACTTTGATTTTAATTTATTTATTTGATTTAAGAAATCATGTTTGTTAAGAGAAAAGTATTTATTCTAAGTTTTAATTAAAAGCTGTGAGGATAGATTAGGGTTTGTTCTTATAGCCTCCAGCTCTGTAATTTAAAAAAAAAAAAAAACCTTTATAGGAAGCATTATTTGGAGAATTTAGCATGTAAGGCAGCACAAGAAATGTTTAAATTGACCAAATTACACATAAGTTCCATTGCCATTGGCAGCAATACAATTAAATATCAACAATGTGTACAAAAATTTATGAATCTGAAGAGCAACTGACTGACAAAAAGACTTTGTCAGAAGTAAGAAGTTAATATCCCTTTCACTCATAGTAAAAAAAAAAAAATCAAAATTCAATAAGCTAGAATTTATTTTATCTCTTCTATACAAATAAATGGATCACAACCAAACACTTAGCCACCAGCTGTTGTTGCCAATGAATTAATCCAGTTTGCTACAACAGGGATTATTGATACTTATGGAAATATAACTCTAGTTATAATTGATCCTCTTAAGGAAAATGTTTTTTTTAAAAATGTTTTCTTGATGTATTTTTACCACAGAGCTACTTAAGGATGTTGAAAATCCATACATTTTTGTAAAACAATGTTTTTCCAATGTGTTTTTTTATTGTATGGCAAAATCAAACTTTTCTTATTTGCAATGAAAATGAATGTCTTCTTTTTTTTTAACATGAATACTTTGCTCTAAAATTGGTTCCATATACAATCGGACCTCTCTAAGTTGAACTCAAAGGGACGAGAAAAAAATAATTATACTTTCAAAGTTTTCGAGTTAGGGAAATTTCCTTTATTGTCACAGATTAATCAAGGACAATGTAGATTTTGAGAGTGGGGGGGGGGCTGTACAAGGCTTGACAGAAGGGAGAGACGGTGTCTGATGCGTCATTGAAAGGGAAACTGATAGCTTTGAAATACCGAAGCCACCAAGAAAGCCGCTCTCTCCACATTGAGATTAGGGGGGGGGGGGCTTAAGACCTCTCCTTTTACTAGTTTTTTCGCAAACGCCTTGGAAAATTTGACTTAAGGAGATTGGAAGCCAAAAATCTTCGAGTTGAAGAGTTCTAAAATACATTAGTCTTATGGAATTTGGCCCAGAAGCTAACAATTAATCTGATATAGGGAGGTTTTCTACTTAGGGAAGTTGGACTTAGCAAGATGCGACTGTATTTGTCTGTTAAATAGCCCTAGTCTGATCTAGTCTTGGGATTTTATCTCATATTATTTAGTCTTAACCAATTATATGGTGGCCCTATTGAAACATTGAAAACCAAATGAGAAACTAAATTGTGCTGTGAAGAGTTACAAAATGGCCGCAATGGCCGCCTTTTATGTTTTTTCACAATGTATATTAATATGAGTCCTAGATTTTTGTCGTTCTGTAAATTTAGCGTTGTTACTAATTATTTGTATTATATTTAGTTAGGTTTTAGAAACCTTAATTAATTTATTTATAGTTTATAGAAACAAATTTTAAATGTAACATTTTAACAGATGTGAAATACAGATCTTCATTTACCTTCCACAATGCAGAGCATCTAATCTAGCATTTGATCAATTATTGTTTCTCTTTTTAACTTAATTATACTGAAATTTTTAAAAATAAGTTATATTAAATATTGTAAGCTTTTCTAATTTTATCTCTTTGTAACTGGAATTATATATGCAAGTGCTTTATTATAAAATGTGAGCAGTTATTTAGCGGTGTTAACAAGTTGATAAAACATGATTGGCATAGTGTAGTAACCTGGCAATTGTTAAAACATGAATGCCTTTCCATCGTTTAGGATTTTACACAAAATGGTGGTAATCCATTTTTTAGTTTATTTTTAAAATTTATTTTTGTCATTTACTGATCCACTTTTATTGTTTGACTTTGATCAATTTTGTCCTCTTATCCAAGCTAAAACCACATTCACGTATGTCTAAATATTTCTGGTTTTAAACATCACATTAACCCTTTACTTGGCATAGCGGCCAAAACCGTCTTATCCCCAAAACGGGCAAAACCGGCCAAAAAAGAGGCCGGTACTACCAGCAGTCAAAATGTCATGTTTTTTTTATTTGCGAGACTTCCGGCACGTGATTTCCTGTTTCTTCTGTTGTGGATAGGTTTCACTACATTTCCACACGTGTCCTTTTTGTTGTGTTTGTTTTAAAAAAATTTTTGTGTGTGAGTGTTCAAAATTAGTAGAGTTTACAAGCTTAAAATTTACAGAAATTGATTTGAGAAAAATGTCCTTTGAGTTGGATGAAAAGATCGATATTGACAATAGTGTTGTATAGTGCAAACATCCGATCTTTCAGTTAGACTGGAAATTGTTGCTTGTAAATAGTGTCAATAGTGCTTGTTTGGACTTCTTAAAAATGTTATTGGAAATTTTTTTGGGGGAAATGATGGATTAAAAAAATCCAGACTTGACAAGGATAAAAAGGTAAACAATCAAAAGAGAATTCATTTTTGTTTACTTTGCATTTTATTTAATTTAAATATTTGCACTCTAAACTATGTTATGGTGTTTTTATCGACGTACCCCGAAATATGTCTAAAAAAAATTGTAACAAAGTCTTGCCCGTTGGAGGATGAAAGTCCGTAAAACTCTGCCCAGTAAAGGGTTAAAGAAATGTTTGTTTTACAATGTTTTAAACTCCACAACAAAATGAGAACGACTTGATCAAAATAGTAATATAAATTATTGTCAACATTTGATGTACATTTTGCATGAACTTATTTTATTTTATTTAATTATTTAAACACTGCCCAGCTGATCATCTGTTATATGTTTGACACAATAGGAGCAAGTAACTGAATGTTCAGCTGTGTTATTTATGATTATGATTTGCATAAGTTGATGCTGACTCTCACAGGGCGTCATCAAAAATAAATATTCAAATGTCTTATTTCAACTATGGCTGTCAATTTTGTTTTAAAAAAAGTTGCCCAAGTACCTGTCCAACTTTTGAAAATTTTACCCGTTTGAAAATCCTCAAATTTTCACTGTCATTAGCCTCATACATCTACTGGTTTGTTTATTATGGAAATGCAAATTTAGATGTAATGAGGGGGGGGGGGAAGGGCTAAACAAAGTCTTACAAAGATTAAGGGTGGCAAGGGTATGATGACATGGTGGGTTATTTCTAGTTCATAGCTGACAACTGTTGTAATAAACCAAACTTTCAGAGACTTGCCCCCACTGAGTGGACCCAGCCCCCACCCCTGAGTGGACCCAGGCCCCACTGAGTGGACCCAGCCCCCACTGAGTGGACTCCCAACATTTATTTTTGTTTTAACAACAGTGATTTCTTTTAAGCATGGTGGTGGTAGCAGTGGAAAAATGAGTCAGTAAAGGGGGGATTGGCTAAACACCATTGGATTGTCTCAATGTTGTGGGCATATTTCAAAGCCAAGGTCATTTCTGTCATTTCCTAAATCTCGGCTTTGGGGTCTATCTTTCTTATTTGAACAATTCAAAGAACCAAAACCTTAATTTGTTCGATGATTTTGTTTCATATCGAGGTAAAATGGTGTATCAAAATACTGTGTCTTACTTCCATAGACAGTTATTTCTTTTTAAGCGTTTTCATGTTAAATGTATTTCACAGCGTACCGTATTTTCAGACATATTCCCTGCAGGTTATACCAGATTTTACAAACCTTGCACCCCCCCCCCCCCCCCGTGGGGTATCTCTGTGGGCAGGATATCTTAAATTTGTTTTTACTGAATGAAGCATCAATGGCGCTATTACTTGCAAAACACGAATATAAAATTAGAAGAGTCTGTATAACTTCTGGTAAGTTTGATCACAATCTACTTGTAATTTGATATTACATATCTGATTATATAACTATATCTACACAGTTCATTCAAGTAGAGTGGTTCAGTGTGAATTGACTTCTAAAATGTGATGGGATAGTGCAGTGTATAAGCTTGGGCACAAAAATTCAGTGGGATATGTGCGTTGGCGGGTTATCTGCGTATGCTGGGAATATGCGTGAAAATAGGGTATATTTCCGGGGTACCCGTTAACACACCTAATTTCACCTAGAATTTCTGATACAAAAAGATTTCAGTATTTAATTTTCAACTAATTTATTTCTTTTACATCAAAAGAAAATATGTCACAATGAAAACATGATTCTAAGATGGTATGGTAATTCTATTACCCTTACACCAACAAAATGTTCCAGTTAAAAATAGTTGCCTAGCAACATGATGTAGTAAAATTTTATTACTCTTAACCAACATTTCAAAATGACAACAGTTGCCATAGTAACAGGGTATAGTAAAAAAAAAAAAGCAATCCATTTTATAATTGCTATAAATGTTATACCAGCAGCTTATTCAAGGATAGTAAGAGTCATGCAGTTGGACTGTTTCCTGTCCAATGGTTTCATTACATATTCCAAACATTCATCTTGTCATGGGTTCAAATCTTAAGTGGATTGTATGGTGTACCATCAGTTGTATGGTATACCATCAGTTGTACGATGTACCATCAGTTGTACGGTGTACCACAAGTTGTACGGTGTACCACAAGTTGTACGGTGTACCACAAGTTGTATGGTGTACCACAAGTTGTATGGCGCACCATCAATTCAGCCTATTCTCATCAGTCTATTAAAGTCACTTTAAAAACATCAGTCTATTCACATCAGTCTATTTAAGTCACTTTAAAAACATCAGTCTATTAAAGTAACTTTAAAAACATCAGTCTATTAAAGTCAATTTAAAAACATCAGTCTATTAAAGTCACTTTAAAAACATCAGTCTATTAAAGTCACTTTAAAAACATCAGTCTATTCACATCAGTCTATTTAAGTCACTTTAAAAACATCAGTCTATTCACATCAGTCTATTAAAGTAACTTTAAAAACATCAGTCTATTTAAGTCACTTTTAAAAATCTGTCATTCACATCAGTCTATTTAAGTCACTTTAAAAACATCAGTCTATTCAAGTCACTTTAAAAACATCAGTCTATTCACATCAGTCTATTTAAGTCACTTTAAAAACATCAGTCTATTAAAGTAACTTTAAAAACATCAGTCTATTCACGTCAATTTAAAACAAACATCAGTCTATTTAAGTCACCTTAAAACATCAGTCTATTTAAGTCACTTTTAAGACATCGGTCTATTAAAGTCACTTTGAAAGTTTTCTTATCAATGCTAAGAATTGGGCTTATTTAATTGTTAACTTAATTTCTTTTTTTTTTTTAAATTTAAAATCACTAAATTATCAAATTGCTCACCTTAAAAACATTTCAGATGGTATGGAAATCATCCCTTGCATTTATGCTTATCAAAATATAAATTGTGCAATGTTTAGCTCCATGCACATTTATATAAAACTTTGCTTTGTAACTTTAGGAGAATCGTAATAATTTAAAAATTATTTTATAATTTTCTTTATCAAATTTTAAATCTTTTCTATCATAAGCCTTGCCTAGCGTAATTAAGTGTTTGATGTACATTTTCGTGCAGTCTTGCTGATTTTAGACTATTTGTTTATATGTTGTTCCGAAACTGTTTTCATCTTGTGTTCAGCATGTTAATAAGTTGTTTAACGTTTTTAATTATTGTGTGCCCAATCAGTTTATATGTTGTGTCCAATCTGTTTGTTTTTGGGTAATTTTTCCATCTATGAATTCCATTTATTTAGTTTTAAATGAGGATTTCTTTTTTTTTAAAAATAAATAAAAAGAACCCCAACAACATTACATGTTACACTGATCAAATCTTTGTGCAAAAGTTCAGACTTTATGTCTGCACGATATTGAGTGAAAATGACGCAGTCTTTTCTCTTGGGCGTTAAGAATAGTAAATGGGGAAAAAAATCCTCTAATGACCAATGAATGCAAAAGCTGCTGATGGTCATTGTTATTGTTTTGGTTACCATAATTATAATTAGGTGAGCGATGTTATTTGTACCACTGGTTAATGTGCTGGAAAAGGTAGCCTATACTTTTTTTTTATTACAATAAATGTTTTCTTTAGTAATGAAGTAGCATATTCAGAGAGTATTTGTAATATGTGAAAGTTGAACAAATAGTTGCTGTAATGTAGGTTGATCTAATCAATTTTGTAATGCTAAATTTACCAGATATAATTGTGAGTATATTTCCTATCTAAAATACAATGAATAAAGGAGTACAAAAAATTATTAATGAAATATTGAAATATTTTTTCAAATCTAATACTGATACCAATAGCAGCACTGAAAGAACTCAAGTCCAGTACCCAGAGACGTCACTAAGATTGGTGTCACCCAGTTTGGTAGCTCGTGGTGTCGCCCCCCTCACAGCTTACCCCGGTACCCCATGAACCTTCATCGAGTCTTCTAGTGCCAGATAACTGGACCATACAGAATTTTACATTTTGGTGTCACCCGAAGCGGTCCGGGCCCCCATAGTGACGTCACTGCCAGTACCTCAATCATCCTTCTCCTAGAGTACATAAGAGTGACACAACTCTAACCCATTCAAGTTAACTTTCAGCTAGTGTTTTCCCCTGTTTATTTTGTACCCTTGGCTATAATCTCAAATACAACAGTTTGCTCCAGACAACAAAAATAAATAGTAACGTTTATCCACCTCCACCATCACATACGGCACATTTTGATCTATGCAAACCCCCCCCCCTTTTTTTCCCCAAAATACAAATTGTTCAGTTTATGCCTGTCAATCAACTAATGGCACAGTTAACTGTAATACGTTTATTTCATACTTAATTACATAAGTACATTATCTAAAGGTTTTTAATTACACACAAAAAGTCCAGGCAGCCCAGGATAAAGTATTTATTTTGTGGAGCAATTAAAGCACGTAGTTTTGTTTCTAAAATGGTTTGGTATGAAACCAGACGTTATAGAAAACATATCGGCCAGATAAAATAAATAACACAGTCCAACATATGAGAAGACCAAATGCCAAGTCAACACAAGATATACATACATTATATGGCCGGATTAGATAAACATACATCAGATGGTCGGAACAGATACACCGCAAATCGATGTCTATTTAACATATTACCAGGAAAGACCACCGACGAATGACCATTCTAACATATCAGAGGCTCCACACAGAAGTGACCTCTCTGATTACGTTGCAGCAAATTAATTCAGTTGTAAAGACACCTCGTTTAGTTAAATTTCAAATAAAAATATTCATACATTTATTAGCAGAGAAAACTCTCTCCCATTTATAAGTCTGAATCACTCTGGCACCATCCCCTCCAATTCACCACCCACCCTATCTGGCACCATCCCCTCCAATTCACCACCCACCCCTATCTGGCATCATCCCCTCCAATTCACCACCCACCCCTATCTGGCATCATCCCCTCCAATTCACCACCCACCCTTATCTGGCATCATCCCCTCCAATTCACCACCCACCCCTACCTGGCACCATCCCCTCCAATTCACCACCCACCCCTACCTGGCACCATCCCCTCCAATTCACCACCCCACCCTATCTACCTCCACGGTTGGATCCCAACAAGAACTAGATGGTTGGAAACAGGTGCGGGGAGCCACGCAAGGGAGAAGCGAGTGGTTTTCATGCCCCCATTCTGTGTGTGAGCAGCAAAGTGTGCTAGTAGGAGGATTGTGTTTGGTGCTAGGAACATGTGTCAGGAACAGGTACTCTACCATCACGCTGGTGCAGTCATCTTGTAGCGCCTTGAACCACTGGAGTGGTGCTGTGTGTTGATCTGAGAACCACTGGAGTGCTGCTGTGTGTTGATTTGAGAACCACTGGAGTGCTGCTGTGTGTTGATCTAACTTGGAATTTTCCCTTTAAGACGCAGTGTTAGGGTGTCAACCATTGGAAGTGTTCATGTGTCATTTATTCGCAGTTTCGTGGTGTGAACTGGTTTTGTGTGCAACGATGATGGATACTAGCAGGACAGTGGATTGAGATTTAGTAAATAACATGGTAAACACTGGTTTACTTTATCAGTCATGGGTAAGACATGCCATTGTTGTAGCTCACTACGTTACACTAAATGTAGGCGTTCATTCAAGCAGTGCATCAACAACCAAACGATGGAGTATTTAAACTACGGATACTCAACGTTTTAAACTCTTTAGGCAAGTTGTATACTGTATAAGGGGTGGTGCTAGAGAAGGCAATCGTAAATGTATTTGTTTTAGTATGTGCTTTACACTGCATGATTTGTTTGTAAGAATATTGGGTTTTTTAGATTTTTTTTTTTTTAAGTTCTTAATTATTTTTTCACTATAAATAAATGTTTAGTATCGTTAAATAATATTGTTAGAATTTTTTGCGCAATATTTTGCATCGTTTTACATTCCATTACAATTCATAATTCAGTGAGCTTTAAATATTTCATTATTAAATTTCTTGATTGAGTTCTTGGCCATGACTTGAGTTCTTGGCCATGTCTTGATTGAGTTGTTTACCATGTCTTGAGTTATTGGCCATGTCTTGATTGAGTTCTTGGCCATGTCGTGATTGAGTTGTTGACCATGTCTTGAGTTATTGGCCATGTCTTGATTGAGTCCTTGGCCATGTCTTGATTGAGTTCTTGGCCATGTCTTGATTGAGTTCTTGCCATGTCTTGATTGAGTTCTTGCCATGTCTTGATTGAGTTCTTGGCCATGTCTTGATTGAGTTCTTGGCCATGTCTTGATTGATTGATTGAGTTCTTGGCCATGTCTTGATTGAGTTCTTGGCCATGTCTTGATTGAGTTCTTGGCCATGTCTTGATTGAGTTCTTGGCCGTGTCTTGAGTTCTAGGCCATGTCTTGATTGAGTTCTTGGCCATGTCTTGATTGAGTTCTTGGCCATGTCTTGATTGAGTTCTTGGCCATGTCTTGATGGAGTTCTTGGCAATGTCTTGATTGAGTCCTTGGCCATGTCTTGATTGAGTTCTTGGCCATGTCTTGATTGAGTCCTTGGCCATGTCTTGATTGAGTCCTTGGCCATGTATTGATTGAGTTCTTGGCCATGTCTTGAGTTCTTGGCCATGTCTTGATCTACTTCTTGGCCATGTCTTGATTGAGTTCTTGGCCATGTCTTGATTGAATTCTTGGCCATATCTTGATCTAGTTCTTGGTTATGTCTTGATTGAGTTCTTATGCCAATGTGTCAGTTGTGGCCGATGGTGCCTGATACCTAGATCGATTTAAAATTATTTGTAGATGTCTGGGAAGATAATATGAAAATAACGATACGTATACTAGAAAGGGAGCTAATAATATTTGCTGATTCCCGTCTACCAATAAAACATAGCAAGAACGACTCGTCTGTTATGTTTGGAGAGTCGAGAGGGTGTGATAAAAACTTTGAGAACCTCTGATATTTTGTTTTCTGAAGTGGTTCAACAAATTTGGCGTTGGGAGATTTGTTCAACAACTTTGGTGTTGGGAGATTTGTTCAACAACTTTTGTGTTGGGAGATTTGTTCAATAACTTTTGTGTTGGGAGATTTGTTCAACAAGTTTAGTGTTGGGAGATTTGTTCAACAAGTTTAGTGTTGGGAGATTTGTTCAACAAGTTTGGTGTTGGGAGATTTGTTCAACAACTTTGGTGTTGGGAGATTTGTTCAACAACATTGGTGTTGGGAGATTTGTTCAACAAGTTTGGTGTTGGGAGATTTGTTCAACACGTTTAGTGTTGGGAGATTTGTTCAACAAGTTTAGTGTTGGGAGATTTGTTCAACAAGTTTGGTGTTGGGGGATTTGTTCAGCAAGTTTGGTGTTGGGAGATTTGTTCAGGAAGTTTGGTGTTGGGAGATTTGTTCAACAAGTTTGGTGTTGGGAGATTTGTTCAACAAGTTTGGTGTTGGGAGATTTGTTCAACAAGTTTAGTGTTGGGAGATTTGTTCAACAAGTTTAGTGTTGGGGGATTTGTTCAACAAGTTTGGTGTTGGGAGATTTGTTCAACAAGTTTGGTGTTGGGAGATTTGTTCAACACGTTTAGTGTTGGGAGATTTGTTCAACAAGTTTAGTGTTGGGAGATTTGTTTAACAAGTTTGGTGTTGGGGGATTTGTTCAGCAAGTTTGGTGTTGGGAGATTTGTTCA